>VZTN01015664.1:21654-35162 GCA_013400515.1 Erpornis zantholeuca | reverse complement strand
AAGTACTATAAATGTGCAAAAGAAAACTTTCTATGTTGAATAAAGGTTAGAAATTGGCAAAACCAAGAAAAATTTTACATAATATCTATATATATAGATATCTATATCTATCTACAATATATATATAATCCAGATTGTATATAATACAATATAAAGATACATGCACCAATCATGAAATCTTTGGTTTTATAATGCTAACTGTTTATAAATAAATGCATAGGCATTGTCATTTTTATTGTCTGGACTCAAATACTCTAAAAGAGACTACAATTTTCAAGACTATGTTTTGAGCACCTTTAATTAGTGCTTATATAACAGAAGATTTGGAGAGACCCTTACCTTCATTAATGTTATTTATCAGTGCTATAACTGATAAATGAATAAATATAAATAAATGAAACTGGATTACATCTGAATTGAACTATTTCAATGATAATGCTACTTATCTGCACCCAAAGACTAAAACTGTTCAATTTCCATGAGGCTGAAATTAAAGATGAATTGACCAAAGATATCAGAAGGCTCTTGGATAAATCAACACTACTGTACATATAAAGGCCTTCAATTCTCTTTTAGATATGTCCCCAAAGCAAATTCTTGAAATTTTCCATATAAAATCAGTGTGTAATGTATGGCTAAGATGCACTGGACACTCCACCTATGAAATGGCTTTTCTTTATACACCTGTGTAATTAATTTTTATATTTTCTGAAATGATCATGATCTTGCTCTGCTCAGTAGAACTTCTGCTATAGGATGATTACTATGTATTTAAAAAAAAAAAATTTAACAAAATAAGAGTGCAAAACCATGGGTTCTAACATCTCTTGGAAATATAGTAAAGTTTAAAATCCAAGGATATTATGCTAAAATATTGTGGTCTAATTATCCTTTTGCTACCTCACCTAGTTATTCACTATATTTTATGACTATTGCTTCATTGTTCATTACACATATTTTAATTAATACAGAAAAAGTAGAGCTGAATACAAAGAAAAATATGAAATCTATTAAAGAAATAACTTAGAAACATGAATCTGTTGAATATTGAAATGTTATGAGATCTAATTTAGAAAATGCCAACACCAGTATTAAAATAGTATTGGTTTCCATTGCTTCCAGGTATTGGTTCACTGTGAGGACTGTAAATATAAATGTAATGCTTGCTAATGATTTTAAATAAAGCTAAAATCAAAGAAGAAATCATGGGAATAACTTACACTATCCAAACAGGAAATTATAACAAATAACACCATGTCAATGCTCCAGTGCTGTAATGATTTTAAATTAGAAAAGCAACATTTACAGAACAGGTTGCTCATTTAACATTTTTAGGATCTGTCAATAAGATCACTTTTGGCATGAAACAGACTATTTATTTTGATTAAAAGAAAATCTCTCAATGAAAATACTCAAGCAAATACCAGGAGGGATTCTTGACTTGTTCAGTGCCTAGAGCATTCCTGCATATCACAAGGGTTTGAGAAAGAAGCAAACAGTGCTTGAGGGCCTGAAAAAATGTCAATGTGATAGGCTGTTGAGGTTACTGAAGAATATTGTTTCAACAAAGAGTGGAAAGCCAGAGATCTGATTAACTCCTTGGCCACACTGTTTGTAGTTATTTACAAAGTGCCACCTGATGGGTGGTAATAAGAGTGCTCTGTCTTACTGAAATAATTTTTTAAAGGGTTATTCATGCTGAGTAAATCAGGTATCACATAATACTTAACACAGTGTAGCTGTTGATGAGGGGCTTGTATTGTGGTTTTTGCTTTTGTTATTGGGGGTGAGCTTTTGTTTATTTGGTTGGTTATGTTTTTTGTGTTTTTCTCCTGTTAAAACCATGTCATGTCTATGAAGGGCTCTGTGCACAAGTCAGCTTATTCCATTCTGGTGCGTGTTTTGTGCCTTTGGAGACATTTGCAGGCAAGAGAAATATAATTCATGCCAACAGTATAATGAATACAGCAATGCAGGCCATCATGTACTTCTCTACCAAGTAAAAATATGTTACATTTTATATTCCTATTTAATGTGGCTGCTACAAAGTCTCTAAACTGACCTTGCAAGGAGGTAAGGTGCCATCTGGATGAGGGGTCAATCTCTTCAGGGACAATGTGGGCATAGAGAACTTTGTTTAATTACTTTTATTCTAGAAGTTAAAAAAACCCAAACATGCTATAAGATCTTATAAAAAAAAAAAAAAAAAAAGGCATTAGGAAGATACTATAGAATCATATCACTTAGTATCACATTAAAAGGAGAATATAATTCTAAAGGTCACATGCCTTTTTTGTTTCCCGAAAATCACAAATACACCCATACCAAGGCCTTATTTCTGAATAAAGGGATTATTCTGATTTGGCTATTTTTTGTTTTATTTTTCAGCTGAAAGCCAAGCACTTTCAAGCCATGAGGAAATGTGAAAATAAAAAGGTATTCAATTAATTCAGTATAGCATAGATATTATCTATATTAAAGATATAACCTGAATAGAAAATATACATTAAAGATAATCAGATTTTAAAACCAAGTCTGAATCAGATGAGAGATTTTATGGAAGCCCAGGAGGGAAGCAGGAAGTCCTTGTCATTTAGCAAGTACATGACCTAAAATTCCTGGTCTTTTTAGCACATTTGAAATATTTGAGTTGAAAGTAACTATTTCTATTCATATTGTTCAAAGGATAGAGTTATTAATAACTCTAACATAGGTCATAACTTCTGCTTTAAACAACTTGAATTCTTATTTACTTCAACCATCTTGGATCGATGCTTGCATGCTGACTGCCCTGTAAAAGGAACAAGCTCGTCTGCAGATTGAGTTGAATATTGTCATTATTTGTACTGAGGTGTTGATAGCTCATTTTTAGATCGTGGGCACACAAGCTTCCAATACATGTTCATTTGCTGTTGTAAAGCAATTATCCTTGATTGCACAGACTTTGCTCCAGTCAGCAAGATCTTTTCAACAATTTGCAATAAGATGTTCAGAAAGTAATTCACAAGAGCAAAGAAAAGTGGATCTCTGTGCTGGAAGATTATATCAGTATTATTTTCCTAAGAGTAAGACACAAAGAACAGGGTATATAACATTATAGAGACCATCCTGAGTTATCTAAATTTTCAAGAGATGGGCCAAGATATGAGTTTACTCCACCACAGTGTAAATCAGCAAAAGGGTTTGAGAGCTGATGATAGCTGCAATCTGACATACTGAAAACGTTAGTTGTTTTTCTGTTATTTTTCTGTTCTACCAATGTACTTATGGATCAAAATGAAACCATTGTATCTCCTGTGGACTATTGCATTTTGCTTGCACACATTTTTGAAGAAATTTTTTGTTTGTATTTGTCAAAGAATGTCTTTTGAGTGTATTTGGTAATCAAGTTCTGGAGATAAAAGCATCTGATTTATCTGACCCATCACACATGAGACAATTCAAATTACAATATTTGCCAATAATTCAAAGTGTAAACAACATCGACAATGTGTTTAGTAAATCTAAGGAAAATTTAAATCATCCATAAATATAATGACAACATTCAGTTCAGTGTTACAAACAATAAATTTAAAGTATGTACATGTGAATATACTGACAACATACAATTTTGAATGTTTTTCATTGTAAGGATATTAAAATAATAAATTTTTAAAATATTTAAACACTGTTTTGTTGTGCATGTATCACTCATATCTATGAAATATCACATAATACAAGGTAGTCCTGATCAGACACTGGCCTCAGGTCCCACATGTCAATATTCCTAACACTCACATGCTAAGGCTTCCCATATAACTTATGTGCACCTTGTTTTCCACAGCAGAACCCTATGCACCATCTTATAGCTATTTTTGTACTCCCAAATGGCTTCATCCTTTGATCTTCCTCTGTTATTTCAATTTTCTAGTGCTCTTGCTTTGTTCAGAAATGCCTACACCAGTAGAAAAACACCCATTTTCAGAAAAGGCATTTGTACATAATACTTGTATCCATTATGCAGATATCTGTCTAACCCATCTGGTCTTTCCTCTTTCTACTTCAATATTTGTCTTATTATTCCCACCTCACCTTCTTCCCTCACAGCTCACAATTTTTTATAGTCCAAAATAGACCTTATTGCAGTTCTGTCACTTATTGTCAAAAAGATTATGCAAATGCATCTCTGGCCCTATATGAAACTTCACTTTTCTTCAAAGCAATATGACAGATGTGCCTATGGCTGGCAGCCATACCCTTAAGCCAAAGCAGTGATTGTTCCTGCCTGAACTGATTGGCCTTTTACCTGTATTGTGTTTTCACAGGTTTTTAAAAGCAAGTTGGAACCAGGTCTTAAGCAGGAGGGCAAATGAGCACCAACGGAAGATGAAGATGATTCATTTATGGATTTAGACCTATAAGAAGGCAAGAATTGGAGTCAGGGAACAGGTGGCTAGAGAAGCTGATGATAAAATAAAGAAATATAGTAGAAGAAAAATATGTTAATTTACCTTCAGTTAAAAAATGTATTCATTCTACTTCCACTTATCTACTTTTAATGCTGTATTAATGTTGGGTTATTTTCCCTTCCAGACTGTTATATTTACATAGTTATATGCCATTTTACGTATATACAAATATCAAGTGCCTTAGGGAAACTAAGTTTATTAATATAGTAAATTCATTTGATAGATAAAAATTCAAAACTTGATAGTAGTTACACAGCATAATTACTATCTTTAGTTTGAGCTATTTTGGTGCTTTTCTAGATATCTTTGGGTTTTACAAAGATTCAGTAACCCAGTGGACACCACTCTGTGGCTCTATGTGTTTATGTACTTTGGTTTTTCACTACTGCTAATTTAAGACTCTTTCTGCTAGGATCTACAACCAAGTTCTGCACAGAGATTTATGTATGACATGAGAATGTCGCACATCTGTGTTATGATCAGCTAAAATCTGTCTATGTCACTCCTATTTCCTACCCTCCTTAATCAGTTGTACGTTTTCCTTCTGTTAGTAGAGAGTTTTGCATGGCTTGTCTGGCCTTCAGAAGACTTGGTAGTGCACTGCATCTCCATCCTACATATGCACTAACACCACAGTGTGAGAAATCCCAAAGTGAGTGAATCTCAGGATTTCTTGTTGAAATTTTGGGTTTAGTTTAAATACGTTTACAACTCAGGTAGAAAGAAGTGCTTAAACACACACTGCAGCTCCACTCATGATCCCTTGCTTTTAAAGTAAGTCCATTTATAATTTTCCCGTATGAAGTAATTCTGACTATCCAGAACAAAGAATATCAAATCTGAATAACCTGAGTGTCAATACTATTGCTTTTCTCTTTATTTCAGCAGTGCAGGTAAGTCCAGAGAACATTTATTTGTGCAGGCAATAGATGATAGATTTATCTCCCACATTGGATCTACATGTAAAATGTAAGACCCCTCTCAAGGAAAAAGAAATCAAGTCAGAAAGACAAGAAAGAGTATTTTCTGCCTTCAAAGATGGTTCCAGGCGACAAGGATGTTTAAAATAGAAAAAAGAATTGGAGAAAGGATTTATTTTTTTTAATAAGTAACTGAAATGGAACTCAGCTCATAACTGAGAATTATTTTTCCTAAAACTTTTAACTTAAACAATTTTACATGCTGCATTTCTGGAATAGCTAAACCCAGATTTCCTAAGAAACCTCAGTCAGAAAATTCCTCTAAGTTATAAATATCCTAATTTATCTTCTGAAAATCTAGCTACTAAGAAACCACTTCTTACTGTCCTTCTGAAAATCCAGCTGATGTTCTTACTTGCTGTAGTTTGCATCTACATATTTCACAGATGAGTGCAAAATCCTTTCCTTTAGCCCATGTAATACACTGCATTTTTCCTAGACAGTAGCCTCTGCCAGTGAATATTATCAGCACTGAGTTCGTTACCAGATTTCACTCTGGTGGACTAAACCCTGTGAGCCACTTTTCAGCTCATAAGCTTCTTCTCTTCACATCCTTTTCAACGTGTTAGCTCCTTGACACAACTGTGGAAATGTTAAAGGAGCTTTTTTTGTGGACATATTTAGAATGTTGTCCTATCAGAAATCATGCATAAAGTAAGCAAATCAAAGTGATTTTAATACAGAAAAAAGGTAATATTTTCTACCTGAAATCAGATTTGTGATATCCTCAACTTGTTTATTCAATGAAAGAGCAAGATGTGATTTACCTCTAGACAATCTCTGTTAATAACTGCAATATAAAATTGTTTGCAGATTAAAGAATAATTTTAAAAATTAAATAAATTAACTTCTACCCAATCATGTTTGTTGAGAAATAAGAGAAAGAGAGAGGCAATTTGGTTTTTAAAGTTTGCCTGTAAAGTTTTTTTCAGTTTAGTGTCCTCTTGGCTGTGTTATTTTCCTTTGTTTAGTTAATTATTTTTATTTTTAAGAGAAATTCCAAAAGCAAGTCAAAGAACCATATATCAGTATTTCTTGTCATGTAGGAAAGGATTCATACCACACAAAACCCCATGTAAGTAATCTCAACCTGTTCTTCATTCTTCCTTTAGCTTCACTGAAGTGAAAGGTGACTCAGGAGGGCAAATTGTCCTAAATATTTTGTCCTGAATGTTTATTATCAGCAGAAGCTGACAGCAACATAGATTTCCACTGAAAGTTAGGGTCCTGCAATTTTTGCATCCAATTCTTCCAGCAGCCTTCTCTTCTCTCTCTCCTACATTTTGGATATAACACTGACTGACTCATGGACTGAATTGAACAACTTGGTGGTCAAACTGCACTCATGTCTCCTCACTACCTTTGAGATAAGCAGGACTGTAGGAGCCTGATAATGAGGGAAAGGCTTCAAAAAGTGCTTCATCATTGTATCTGCTAATCGCAATCACTCTTGAACACCTGTGTGCGGGATGGGCTGTAAAAAGGAAGGCGAAACTGGCGCAAAATGCGGAGGGGAAAGCGGAGCAGAATCCCTGACCTTTGCCTTTCCCCTCCGCCACCACCATCACCCACTGCGAGACATCCTGAGGCCTCCGGGAGCGGACGCCACCCTCTTTGGGAGAAGCCCCCCGATCCTGCACCCCTGAACCGGAGTCACGAGTGAGTTGTGGAACATCCCCCGGCTCCTGCATCCCGCGGGGAGAGCACTGCGAGCGGAACGAGGTTCAGCCGCAGCCACCGCGCACCACTCCTGCATCCCGGAGCCCGGACCGCTGCATCCCGGAGCCCGGACCGCTGCATCCCGGAGCCCGGACCGCTGCATCCCAGCCAAACTGCGCCAGGGGTCAGAGGAGGCAGATAAGATGCTTCAAACAGCAGGAAAAAAAAAAAATAGGCAAAATGCTTTGTTCCCCCCTGTCCCATCACATCAGCAACAAAGGTGGCACAACGTGGTGTTGACCTATCCTATGCTTTTTAAAGCAACCTTAGTTTTTTCTAATTTTCTTCCTCTTTGCATCTTTTACTATTAAATAAAAATATATCAATTTTTTGGCATCAACATTTAATCTCATTTTTATCTAGTTTTTGGGGAATATTTCAAACCTTAAAAGTTTTTTCGGTTTTATTCACACAGAGTTAGTTCTCCTTACTCCTCTGTGATTGAATTGGTTTGTAATAGGACTACTGATAGGAAAGCAGCAGAAAACATGGCAGAGGCCAGAAGGAGGGTGAAAAAAAAAACAGTCAGTAGCAGTCTGATCTTAAATAAACTCAATTAAATAAAATTGATTAATGAAGCAACTATTTCATAAAATTTTAAACCGCCCTGACTGAGGGCTTCTTCCAAAACCAGAAAAGTCTTCCCCTTAGGTCTGGCTCCAGAATCAATTCTCACTGCTCCAGGGAAGAGGCTCGCCTTAAAACAAACCCAGCAGAATAGTGATTAGTTTTCAAGCACCTCAGTCAAACTGGTACCTCAATCCTTTATGCCTGCACAAGAAAGAGGAACTCACAGGGAAAGGTGGAAGAGATAGAAGAACCCATTTCAGAAGAGGTTTGTTATGAAGTTCAACTTAAGAAATAGTGAAAGAGCCTGAAGTGTCTCTGCGGAGTCAAATGATGTATATTTCAGAAAAGAGTCCCATTAACTGCCTCAAGAAGACACAAATTTTACAACTTGATTAGATTAAATACATAACTTAAATATTCAAAGTATGGTGAGATGAATTTCAGCCATAAGCCATTCTCAAATTCAGTGACACAGGCAAAACTATCCAAAGTTCAAATGTTCATCTAGTTCTTCACATTAGCAATTGAAGATCCAAATGAGATTGTTCATACTCTTAAATTAATATGAATAGATGTTCTGACAGGACTGTATCCTAATATTGATGTTTTGAATTTTTTTTTTTTTTAAGAGGGTATAAGTTGTAAGTTTCTTAGAGGGGGTAGTATGGATGCTGCAGTATTCCCAGTGGAATTTATTGGTTTCTTTGCATAAACAACGTGACCCAGCTGCAATGAGCAACTTGAAATACTGTGGCTTAATCAATTATCAAGATACAGTCTGATGACCTTGTACTTTCCTCCCTGTCTTCCAGTAATGTATTAAATCTACATACACAGTTGAATATCAACTTGAGAATTATTTTCCCTTTAGGTTTTTCTTTTTTTATTTTGTTATACAGCTTCTACAGAATATTACAGATGCCATGTTTTCTCAAACCAAAATGTAAATCCTCATAGATGATGTGAAATAATCCATTGATATCAGAAAATTATTCACAATTGGGAATTACAGAAAAATATAATGCTGAGTCACAGTATATTTTTATAACTTGGACTCTAAGAGGTCAATATGCAATTTTTTACTTAGGAGACTTGAGTTTCCTTCAAGTTGGGACAGGTCTGAAACTCCATTTTTCATTATGTATAGGCAGCTATTGTATGCTCACTGTATCGTGAAAAAAATAAACTATATAGAGATGCAGTGGCAAAGGGATAGATCTTTGTCCATATTATGGCTCATATTGAGAGCTTTTTCTTCATGAATTGAATACTCTTACATTGACTGCAGTTAAAATGGGGTGGCAGTTATTAATATTCCTGATAATGCTTGCAATTTTTTAAAACTATAGTAAATTAATATTTTTAATATGCTATATTTATACTTTTGCATAAAAGTCTTGAAGAAGTTAGTAATAATTTCTTTAGATTTCAGGTTTTTATCATCACTTTTTTAAAGTGTTGAGAATGTGATGGGTTTGCATGGGTGGCAGTAAAGCCTCCATCCAGATACTTGCTCTCCCTCCCCAAGGGATGAGGGAGAGAATCAGAAAGGGAAAACCAAAAGAACTTGTGGGTCAAGATCAAGTGCAAGTGCCAGGGACAGAAATAAATTTAGTACAAACTGTTTAAATTTCTCATTGGTAAAACAGTTTTGGAGGATTTTGGAACACATTAGAATCATGGGTATGTACTTCATAAGTTTCTTATAAACATTTCTTAATTGGTGAAGGGTTATTGGAGCAGGCTGCCCAGAGGAGTGGTGGACTCACAGTCCCTGCAAGGGTCAAAAAGCATGTGGATATGGCACTTGAAGACATGGTTTAATGGTGAGCATTGCAGGCTAACACAACAGGTTCCAGGGTAATAGTTGGACTCAATGATCTTAGAAGTTTCTTCCAGCCTCTGTGATTCTGTAAGTGGTACAAAAGCTCACCACCACAAGATCAATGCCCGGCCAGTCTCCAAGCAGAAGGTACTTTACAAAAATTCCCTCCAGTTTTATTGCTGACCATGATGTTATATGGCACAGAATACCCCTTGGTCAGCTGGGATCAGCTGTTCCAGCTGAGTTCACCCCCATTCCCTTGTTCATCCCCAGCCTACTCTCTGGGGCAGCAGAGTGAAAAACAAAGGCCTTGACGTTGTGCAAGCACTGTTCATGTTAGCTGAATCCCATTTTATGTGATATGCATAACGCTTTGTGCATAATGCTCCAACAGCAACAAAAGGGCAAGTCAGGGAAAAGTCTACTGATGCTTGCAGCTGGGCCTTGAATTGGAAAATCTTGTTCCTATGCATTTCAGCCCCTGGCTCAGCCAGAAGCACTTGATCCCATCACTGTGAAGAAGATCATTTAGTGCTGTCACCACAAATAACTTCAATTTCAGCAGCATTGGTGATGATCTTGTCTCCCATATATATTGTTACTTTGAAATTCTTTCAACATCCCTGGTTGCAGATAAAATTAATTAAAACAAAAAAAAGAAAAAAAAAGGAAAAGTGACCCTTCTGGAAGCACAGATTTTCAAACTTTCACCTTGGACAGCTGGATGTATCATTAGGAATGAGATGACCAATGCTTCTAGTCCCTGTGAATAGGCAACAGCATTCTGGTATTTCTGAAATCTCAGAAATCATACATTTTCTAATAATGAAAGCAATTTACTTATCTCAGATGATTCATGAACACCCAAGAGTAAACAAATGGCAATACGTATTACAATCATGATTCACCATTATTTTGGCTGAGGAAGTGTAATTAAAAAAGAAACTTTGTTTGGTGTCCGTTACCTTAAATTAACAGCTATTTGCTATGAGCTTCTATATAGACTTCATTGGCTTCTGTGCTGAGGTAATTACTCCTTTTAGCAAAGAGCTGTCTTTACACTGGTAAATCTGAAGCTGAATAGGATGCATCAGGATGATTTGCACTGGTGATGAAAATGAGCAGATTACACATGTGCAGGGAAAGTGCAATTGATTCAGAAAAAATAGACTAAAAATAAAGTTACTTCATTCAATTTTATATATCATACATGATATACTGGCCCTTCTGATCAGATTAATGTGTAGTGCAACACTAGCATGGGTGGCTCCTTAGATTGGTAGATTTCTTAAGGACTGTTCCGTGTTGTGACAATAAGAAGTCATAACAACTTGGGATTCAGAAGTGAGACCTCAGGACAGTAAGAGGTTAAGCCATCTTTCCATCTGCTCTTTTGTTTTGTACTTACCTTGTTCCAAACGTAAACCTGATCAGAAAATCTCTGTGTGCTCAGAACTGGATTAAAGATTTATCACTTTATTTTTTTTTTTTACTGTCAGTAAATGTTCAGTATGGGTGGGCAGGGATTGAAGAAGAAAATAATAAGGAGAATGCAGGCAGTGACAGGAGAGAAAAAGAGATGAAAAGATAATTGTAAGAAACATTTCAACTTCATTCATAAGGAAAATTGAGGAATATTTTATTCTTTGTGTAAGAGCTCAGGTAATTTTAATTATGTGGGATATCACAATGGTTGGTATGTCTTTTACTGTTACATTGGTCACATCAAAATGCATATACTGGTTTTTTGGTGAAAATTTATTCTTCTCTCACATCAAAGTGAAGAGATTCTCTTTGTATTTTCCTTTTATTTTTATCCCAGAATGAGATAGCATTAAACTATCTAGTTCCTTTTGATTTTCTGAAATGTATTTTGAACTTTTGCTTCAAATTGCATTCTGATTTCACAAAATGATTGTTAGTTAAATTTGAATTTTCCTTTTTCAGCATTTCTACTAAACTTGCAAGATTACTGGGGATTTGACCCAGAGAAAAATGTGCACTTTCACTATGTAATTGGAATAATTTCAGAGACACATCTCAGCAAAGCCAATTGTTCAAGTGGGACCTGACTTTGATACATACACTTATTTTACAGTTCCACTTTATTTTACAAGGAGTCCAGTAGAAATGAATGGACATGATTTTGATACAATTTTCTTCATGTGCTGAATAATAAATTATTCTGTCACTTTCATATGCCTGGCTCCCAGAATCAGACAGTTCAGTGTTTCATGGAAATCTACTTGAGTGAAAATTAGACACGTCATTTTTCTGTCCTGCTTTTCATTGATCTGAAAAAAAAAACTAGTTGCTGTCCTCTCAGTGCTTTTCCTTTATGCATATAAAAACTGGTGTTATGGTCTAAACCAGCCTTCGTTTTTCTAGATGAAACAAATTGAGCTTCTTTAATCTTTTTTTTAAAGCAGATAAAATTTGCCTATTTTGCCAGAGCATCTAAGTATCTTACGAGCTTTTGAAGTTTCTCTAATTGTTTCAAGTTTTTCTTTAAAAGGGGTTTGAAAACAAGACAAAATGAGGCTATTAAAAGGTTTACCTTCCACATATCTTAGAGGTGCAGTTCAAAGTACCTATTTACCATATAAGAAAGAAAAACAGTTTCTTACTGTTAAGAAATATATACTCTTTAAGAAAGGATCTTGCAGGGATTACAGAAAATTTCCAGGTTAGATTTATTAAGGAGAGAAGAAATATTGAGATTACTTTTTTCTAACAGCCATTTTCTTAATACAGTTCAAAATGAGATTTGGTGTTTTTTTTATTAACCTCATGTTTTTATTCAGCCTCAACTTGATCTTTTCATGTCTCCATTTTAGATTTACATATTTGGGGTTTTTAAGATCACGTTACTCCTATTTTTATATTGAACTTACTCTTATCAGTTTCAGCTAATTTCTGCAATGGATTATGATAACTCTAAATTCTAATCCCATTTTTTATATATTTTATAATCCTGCCAGGATTGGTGACAGTCCACATATTGAGTGGGTTTTCCCTGTTTCAACCTACAAGCCATTAATGAAAATAATAAATAGTATTTTTTTAAGACAGTTTCATTGGGTAGTCAGTGTAGTGCCATGCTGGATAAACAGTGCTATTAGCTTTGAGCAAATTGTGATCAAAATCAGAACAGGTGTATCTGTAAAGTAATCAACACTGAAGAGGGTGCATTCCTGAGAATGCCTTTGAATAGTATTGCATGAGCTCAGTTCTCTGTAACAAAGTACTGCATTGGGACAATATGGCCTGGGAGATTTAATCTGAAACATTTTTTCAGTTTGAAAAAACAGGGATTAATGAAGGGTCTTTTTCTGGGTTTCTTTATGCATTTATTTATTTATTTATTTATTTTCAACTGACCAATTATCCCCTGTACAATCATGACACATAGAACACTTAAGATTGTGTCAACAGCTTTTACCAGATAAATAAATAAATAAATAAATTCCTGTAGATTTCTAACCACTTTATCCCATTCTTCTCATTTTTAAAAAAATGCAATTGAGATAGTTCTACGTAGTTTGCTGTTGACAAATCTGTTACTTCTGATTCTTATTTCACTATTGTGTTCTCTGTACTTATACACAGTTTGTTTAATAACTAGGTAGTAGAATATTTCTGTGTGTTGTTTCTCTGTTCATTTATACAGATTTTTACAGCTTCTTCTTTTCCCTTTTACTGGAATCTGGCTTAATTGAGGAGTATCATTCCTAAGGATGCTGGCACTTAAATCAACCCTCCTCACTTCTCAAAAATAATAAGTAGCAGTTGAGAGATAAGAATGAGAAGTGCTGCAATTCTCTAACATAAATTTCTTCAAGCCCTGCAGTCTTAAATATTTTTAGCATTAGCTAAATACTCTTTAAAGTGCTTGCTCTCTCCGTTCTTGCTTCTGTCTGTATCTACATGTTGTTAATTTTATCTGTATTGAGCCACTCTGGCCAC
>VZTN01015664.1:0-13861 GCA_013400515.1 Erpornis zantholeuca | reverse complement strand
TACAGTGGCTTGGGGATTGGATGGATTCATCTTCTGTTTGTCATTCAGTAACAGGTTCATGTTGAATCCTCTGCATGCCTGAAGATAACAGTGAAGTGGACAAATTCTTTTTGACATTGTAGCTCCTTCCTTTGTAAAATCAGACACCTGATACTCACTAGTCCATGTTTTTCCTATTTTGATATTCAATATTAAGTGTTATTTTAATACCTTGTGACCACTAATTCTAAACACAGAGGTCACTGAACAGATACTATATTAATTTCCTCACAGATTTATATAAACTGAAAAGAACCAAGGAAATGGAATGCTCGTAATGTTGCCTTAATTAGATAGATATTAATGACAAATTATTGGAGAAATTATAATAACACCCACATATGTATGTGTATATAAATATACACATCTTCTTTTAATAAACCATTTCTATACTATATATCAAGTGATTAAAATTCATTGAGATTTCTAGGAGCCCACACAAGAGAAAACATCATGGAGGATCACCCACTGAATGCTATTAGTGACCTTGAAAATTAAAACAAACATGTTCTTTTTTGCACAGATGGCCACTTTTTGATGAGTTTGAATGCAACCTAGAGATGAAGTAATGCACAGGCTTCAAATATTTTATGCTATATTTTGAATAGGCATCACATTTTTTTTTATTGTGCACAGAACTTTGTATCAAACTATGAAAACCTCCCATAAAACCACTGATCCCGTGGTTTTCATCAGACTGTATATGTAAGTCCAAACCCAAAACAATTAGTTCCACTGCCTATAATTCAAACTTGAGCAACTTAATGAGAACAGGTAACTCAGCATGCTGGTATCTTCTCCTGTACTCATATGTAAATCTCAATATCATGAATAGTAGTTTGGGGGAGGGGGCTGCAGGGCAGAAATCTCCTGGTCTTAAAGCATCCTCTATTCAGAGGTTCAAGGATTTTAGAAAAACCTAGGAACTACAACTTCTGCAATGGGAGGAATGCAGAGAGATTAATCTCTTTAAAGAAAACAATACAGGGTTTAGAGAGGTACCTTGATTTTAGGAGGTAAGTATTGTTATGCATTATACATAGTCTGAAAAAGGTAGAAAGCAAGGGAATCTGAAACTTCTCTTTCTCCAGAATAGATAATTTTTAGTGTGGGTGCATGATGATGAATAATGATCATTGGCTATTTTAATCCAACTTTGCAAAAAAATGTTGCTTCAAGAATACTTCTCCCTGGAAGAACAACTAGTGTGCTTCATATTAGTCTTCACCTCCAGTGGAAATAAAGACTATAAAAACTGACCTGATTGTTTCATTCTAGATTCGGTTGTATTATGATTACTGGGTAATTGTTAGTGTACTTTTGGAAATTCATTCTGCTACTGTTTCCATGGCGTAATTTGATTTTATGGAGATCTAATGACACACAATAGATGTTGCTTGATAACAACCTCTGTCTTCTTTACAGGGAAAGCTTTGGATGTATTGTATGCAGCCAGCTGAAGATTTGCAAATGTGTCCATATCTACCTGAAGTGTCACTGCTCATAATTCATCAAATAGCTGAAAAGCCATATTAAAACTACAGTACATTTTTCCAGTGTTTAGAGTTCTTTAATTTAATGAAAATCATCCGAAGAGGCATAGCATCATGAAAGATTTCACATGATAATTCAGATAGACTGAAGAGAGATATGATAAGGTTAAAAAAGGGACACATAACCATCTGTGCAAGTGTTTGAAGATTTTAAAAATTCTACCTGCTTACTACCATTATAACTCTCTTTACAGATAATAAAACATTCACAGCAGATATTTTCTGGGATTATCATATCTGTAATATGTTTAAAAAACAAACAAATCTAAGAATAGGGCTTGTCGATCAAGAGGGGACCATGCTTTCTCCTAGATAGCAATCACGATTATAAATAATTTCTAATGCATACAGTTAGACTAATCAGGCTTTATGATCTGTACATATGATGAATATCTAATCAATGTATTGCCCACAGGACACTTGATGTACCAGAGAGAATACAAAATAATGTGGTTTCTGGAAGAAATTTTACTTAAACACAATAAAAATTACTTTTTAGAGAAGTCTTTGACACTGCCTCCCATAAGATCTTTATGACAAGCTGTTGCTGGATGAAGAGAGAGTGAGGTGGGTTGAAAACTGGCTGGATGGCCAGGCTCAGGGCATTGTGATCACTGGCAGGAAGTCTAATTGGAGGCCTAGGTATCAGTGCAGGGCCCCAGTACTATAAACCTCTTCATTAATGAACAAGATAATGGCTTAGAGTGAACTCTCATTTTGTTTTCATGTAATCTGAAACCCAGCAGGATCGTTGATTCACCAGGTGGTTGTGCTGCCATTCAGATAAACGGAAAGACTGGAGGAATAGTCCATCAGGGATCCTCTGCTGCTCTAAAAAGGGAAACACCAAGTTCCTCATCCGGGGAGGAAGAACTCCATGCAACCATACAGTCTTAGCTCTGACCAGCTGGAAAGGAACTTTGCAGACAAGGACCTGGGGATGGACAACAAGCTGACCACGGCCCCGCAATGCAGCCTTGCAACAGAGAAGATCAAGAACAATCTAGACTGCATTAGAAAGCTAATGTCTGGCAGTTTAGGTAAGGTGATCCTTCTCTTCTTCTCAGCACTGGTGAGACCCATCTGGAGTGCTGGGGGCAACAGCACAAAAAACCCCCATGTACATAATCCAGCAAGTCCAGCAAAGGGCCACAGAGGTAAATAAGGAATTTGTCGCAAGGAGTGGCTGAGAGATCTGTTCATCATGAAAATGAGAAGGCTCAGGAGGATCATATCAACAAGAATAAATACCTGAGGGGACACTTGAAAGAATATCTTACAATTCACACTCAGTGATAGGATGACAGGCAATGGCAAAAATTGAAATTAAAAAAAAAAATTGAAAAAAAAATTAAAAACCTGAACAAAAATTCTGAGTATCCAATAGCCCATGAAGACTTGATCCCTGA
This sequence comes from Erpornis zantholeuca, assembly GCA_013400515.1. Lineage (NCBI taxonomy): Eukaryota > Metazoa > Chordata > Aves > Passeriformes > Timaliidae > Erpornis > Erpornis zantholeuca. Next base: position 10,860 of record VZTN01015664.1, on the reverse strand, counting down.
AAAAATTAAAAACCTAACTGGAGATAGTCTTAAGAAATGTGCTCTGTCTGCTCTTGCTTTGAGCAGACAGCTTAGAGTAGAAAACTTGCAGAGGTGCTTTCCAACATGTGTACCATTTCTACCCAATATTGCTATCCCCTGGGCTCAATTTTATATATGTCACATTGGAAAACCCAACTAAATATTTGTTCTTAATTAAAAAGAAATCTGTTTTGTATATCTGATTTGTCCATGCTGAAAGAGGTCGAGATGTAATGGATGGAAACCAACTTCAGTATGAGTGAGCAAAGAATTTTCAGTGTAAATAGGAGAACTTGCATGCCTGGTTACTTTAACAGGAATGTATGGTAGAAGAGGGGAAATTATTATTCTCCTCTACAGAGCACTACAGTGACCCCATTTAGAGGACATCGTGCTTTTGGGTCAGAGCATTCAAAGGTGGATGTGGAGAAGAATTAATGAATGCAGCCAAAATGGCAAAAGCACACTTCATGGCCTTTGAAGAGGAACAAAAGTAGCAAAATTTTAATCTCATAAGGAGAAGAGTAAGGAGTAATCTAAATGTTTTTCACAACTGTTTTAATGCCAGCTTACAAAGATGGCGAAGCCAGCTCTTCTTGGTAGTAGCAGGTGAAATGGCTAGAGACATCTTATCTTAAATATTTTATGAAAACTTGGAACATCAAAAACAGGAGAAGGAGTGAAGGAGTGCAAGTTTCTGCCAGAAGAATTGCCATATAAGTATTTGTGTCCTGAATATTACAGTACATCCAAGAATTTTAAACTTGAATGTTCAGATTTGGTCTTTAGGGAATTGAGAGTTCATCCCTACAGTTTGGAGCATCAAAAACATTCACATATATTCATGAAAAGAAGACAACAGAAGTGAGATGAAACTACAGAAAAAACCTTGCATCAATAACCAACACATCCATTTCTACTTTTGATGCAATGAAAATCTTGTTCCCAGAGATAACACATGAAACTCCAAGAGAAATATCATTTTTCATAATTTTTTAGAATGGAAGTCTGCCAAGAGGAAAATCCAGAAAGGATTTTTGAACAATGGAGGGCTGCTTCAATTTAGAATTTGGAGATTTTTTGACATGAAGACACAGACCACATGAGTTTCATGGAGAGCAATTACATTGGATGATAGGGAATTGAAATTTGCACAACTTCTAAGATATACCAAATCATTATTGAACAATGTTTTCTGCATATAATAAATATGTAAGTTATGTAAACGTGAGATTACTACATGGACGGTTCTGTATTATATCCCTGTGGATGTCTCTTCTTCTTACTGAAGATCCTTGACTGCAGCAGACTGATCCTGCTGTGGGCAAAATAAAAATGCTTTTTCTTTGTTCTTCACTGTTACAGCCAATCTGATGTATAGCAGTAGGTCACCAGTCAAAGCCTATATTACTGCAGGCAATGAAGATAATACCTGATATCAGTGACCAAGCTTCACTGAACTCTCTATGCAGTGCAAAAATTTTGAAGTGAAAGGTATATCTCATACTGTAGCCTCAGCTGTCTTATAATGAGATAAACCACACAAAATATCTAGTAAGGAGGCCCAATGTTGTTTCTGGATAGAAGACTGTTCATTTCAAACCCGGACTCTGGATTAACATCCACTCAAACACTAATATTTTTTAATACTTCTGCATGGAGTTTCTGCACAAGATGAAAAGCTCTCATTTGGATCCTGAATTGCCTTGTTTGGAATTGTCTTCACATAGTTTCAATGTCTCCCATTGGGACATATAGATAGAAACAACCTCATCATGAATCTTTAGATCATGTGGGCTTTGGTTGGACAAGGATTATTCTGTTTTTTTCGAATAACACTACATAGTATTTTCATAGTACTAAGAGAAATGTGTTGTTTGGAAAATGTAACTGTATTTTGCCAAGAGGTGTATAAATGAAGAAAACCTTTCCCCAAAAGTTTGTAATATTATATTAACTGTGACTGTGCATTGCTAGGTGAAAAATTAACATAAGAATTACTGCTCACAGTATCAAGAATCATTTCATCCCAAGAGTCACCTAACACTTACCAGTGTATCCATTTTAAAGTACAATAATCTTTATGCTGTTAAGAGGATACTCTGTCTCATGTTTATAAGACATAAATGGAGTCCTGAAGTAACTGTCTAGTACAATTCAGAGATGAGTAAGAGAGATCTCTGTTTAAGTGCATACATTTATTGTGCTTTATTGCCACTTGGGCTAGCTCACTGCAAGGGAGAGTTCATCACCTGCTTGGAAGGGTTCAAAGAGTGAATACTGGTTTCATCTATATCTGAACTGCAGGAATGGTGTAGTCAGCAACACAAATATTGTAGGGCTACAGATAAAGCAAGTAAAAAGAAATGTGACATACCATGTAAGAGTAGTCATGTAAGAAAAAGAAATCCTGGATTTCTGATCCGATTTTGTTGCTGCAGCTATTTCATTAACTCATTGGAAATAAAAGAGGAAGAGATAAAATGTGCATTTCCCTGTATTTATATAACTTAAGAAACCACAATATATTATATCTAGAACAAATGTAGTCAACTGATAAAGAGAAATAAAAAAGAGGTGGGGGAGAGAAAGATAGTGACAGAGACAGATTAAATAGCCAATATCACTACTCCATGGATCCCAACAGCATCCTGTTGATTCTCTTCATCTGGTCTTTTTGGAGGTGAGGGTCCCCCAGAAAACACAGAGTTCAATGGATTACGACACCTCCTCAGCTCCCTGTCACCTAAATGTCCCATGGATGTGGCCTTCCTGGGGTGGGGGTTTTGCAATTGAGCCAGTTTGTGTGAGGGAGGATGGGTGGTCACTCCCTCTGATCAGAGGTTATGCCACATCCCCAAAACTCTCATCCTCCCCTCTTTGTTGTGGGGGAGTGTGTGCCAACCTGGCCTCAGCAGATGAGCCTGCAGGCTATGGCTTCCCCCACCCCAAAACCCACCAGAGCTGATTTTCAGGACAGCAGGTGAATTTGGCTTTCTTGTGGATACATTCTTCTCCCTCAGCCTTGTTTACTTCTCCCTAGACCTGAGATAGTTGGACAAAAGTGTCAGCTTCTCTTACCTCAAGGTCCCTTTGGTGGCTTAACTCAGAGTCCAAAGCTTCAGTCAAGAGGCATATTCAGGGAGGGGTGGGCTTTGATGGTTGCAGCTGCTTTATGCAGTTTTGCCATAATGGGCAAAATGTCCTTCATAATCATGTTTAAGGCATTAACCATAACATTTCAGTCTCTGACAAAGGATCAAGTAAAAACATGTTTAAATGGCAAGAATTTAATGCAGAGAACTGACACAATTAAAAGATGAGACATTAGAAAATAGTTTGTTTCATGTCACACTGCCGCTCTGACTTGTGGATCTACAATAAGTAGGTTATTGTTTAGGAACTGACTGAAAAAGAACATTCATTTGAGACTATTCATCTGAGTTGTCTCAACCAGACTTAAAGCTCCATTACTTTGTCTTTCTCTCCCACTTCTGGACTTACTTTCCCTTGAACAATTTCACATTTATAAGAATATAGTTTAATTATATAGCTGATTTTTTAACAGCAGGTAAAGCTACCATGCTAAAGTATGTTACCTAAACTAACATCTTAGTTCACATTTCTTTTTATAAATTTCCTCTCAAAACTACAGTGTATGTATTTCAAGTGATTATACTGTACACTCTCTCTTTTTCTTTCAATGATGTTCAGTACAGTGCTGATCACTATTTTACCTTAACCCTTGCCTCACACCATCTAATCACAGGCATCTGAAATTACTTAGCTTAAGCTTCTAATGGCGTAAGTGAAACTCTTAATTTCCTTTTCAGGGCCATTTTCATTTTCCACTATATTAATATTTTTATGTAACCACGAGGAAAATAAAAAAATTAAAGCAAATGTGAATTTAGGCAGCAGCGAAGAACCACCAAAACCACTGCCCCTACCTATGCTATCCATTAATTTTCCAACTTTGCCTTTTATTTCTAGAAGTTTCCAGATGCTTAGGCCAACCTGAATTGAAATTTGGATGGACAGCAACTTGGTGCAAGAAATGAGCACAGTTAAACACACACAAAAAAATTTTGAAGTCCAGAGTAAAGAATAGGTGAATCTGCAAAAAGTGCTAAACTTTGGAACATGAATTATCCACAAACTATAGCATCAGTTCCATGGAAATTGGGAATGAATAGAACAGTTTCACTAGAGCTCATAATTTGTACAAGACTGGAAGCTGACAGAAATTAGTGTTATCAAAATGTATCATGATGACCACCATGGTTTCCATGCGGCAATACTTCCAGGTAAATATTTCTTGCTAATCTCTCAGAGTTCAGGCCTGTAACTTTATTACAGAATATTTTATGTTCATCTATGGGCAACTTGGTACAACTATTTACAATTTGCATGGGAGTTTTTCGTGTCATTTTGGGTAACAGCAGTAATAACATTTCTGTAAGATCTAGAGGTCAATATTTTAGGAATGTATTTTCCTAATAATCATAGTGTTTGTAAAAGAAAGGTCTTGCTTAAAAGAGTTCATAATCCAAATAAGTGAAGGAAACAAACAATGGACTGAGGAGATTTACCTAATACCATACAGTTTGGAAGAAGAAGATGAAAAATAGTTGCATGGACATGAAAATGTTCTTACCATTCTTTTTGTTTAATGAACAGAAGAGAAGTCACTATTCAGAACTTTTTTTCTGATGGCCATGCCTCATTGTGGTTACATTTCAGATTTTGGAGATCCTGATGAACCCTGGGTTGAGGCATTGTCAGCATAAGGTTCTGGGAGCCATTAGGTAATTTGGGTTTCATATCTATTCAGATTTGCCTGGGCAGGAATTGCTTTTATTTCTTTCATTTAGTGCAAATGATCTTGGTTTATTAAACATTATTATGTAGAAAGTGATAACTGAGGTTAATGTGATGACAACTTTCTGCATAATCCAAAGTAAAGGAAAGAGGGGAAGAGGAGAGAGGCAAAAAATAAAGAGGGCTTAGATTTCCTTTCTTTTACTCTTGCCAGGATAAAAATATTAGCCATATATTAAGAATCATTATAACAGTATCAGTAATCATCATAAAAAGGAGAAAGAGATAAAAATTAGCCCACTAAAAAGACTATAGTGCTCAAGGAAATCAGACAGTTTTGGCATACAGCTTTAGTTACTCATGTTCAGTGTACAGGGAAAATGGATGAACTGTGGGATCAAAAGCTGTTGTAGTTAATTAATTGTGGGCATATTTAACATGTTCATTAGAGCAAGGAGTTTATTTGGCAAATTATTACTTAGTCTATTATTTAAGCCTACGCAATGCAGACATTTGAGAAAGTTGATGGCATAAGGTGCTGACATGTGAATGTGCTTTATAGTGGAAATTTTAGAATCTCTGTCTTTTTGAATGCTATTTAACTCTGTCCTTTTCTTTTTTAACTATGAGAAAAACATGCAGAAGACACCAAAAGACTCAGAGATACAGCTCACAGTTTTCTCAAAAAAAACCAATAACAACAAAGAAAAAAGAATAATTAACTTCAATGTTTGCAAATGCTCTTGTATGCACATCATGGTTTATTGATAAAATTTAGGCAAACATCCAAGCTATATGATTTTTTGCTTACGATAACAGAACAGCAGCCAAATAAAAAACAAACCCAAAACCTAAAAAATCCTTCCCTAGTAGATACTTTCCTCTTTCAATGTGACTTTCTAAGATTGTTCAGGAAATTACTGCTAAGTTCCTCACACAGACGCCTCAGTTTCCCACCCATACTTTCCCTTTTTAGTTACACCATACTTCACCTTACATAAGTACAGAAATTATTTGTATTTCAGCTAACTTAGAGGAACAAAAAAGCCTCTCATTTACCTCTTAAATCCCTTAAATCTGAAAGCCAGATGCTTGCTTCTGGTTTTCCAGCAGTGACTCCTGTGGAAGAGGTCAGCAGCTCTCTTGAAGTGTGTGTGCTTTTAAATACTTTTTTCTGACTCATAGTTATGAGTAAGACTAATTTAAGACAAATCAGACTATATTTTTCTGCTTTACTTAGACAAACCAGATAGCTCCTTTCTTTTCTGTCTAAGAGGCTGAAAACTTATGTGTCTTGATTCCATAAAGCCTTGAACATGTGATTTTTACATAACCTACACTATTCAGTAATATGTTTTCATATATAAGAACTACTGGACAAAATTTCACAAAATCAAACAACAAAATGCTTGTCTATGTTTGGAAAGCTTAGGTATGCATCAAAAAACTCCACAGACACATATGGAGAATGAAAACATCCATTGGCTTTCCCTGCAGCAGTTTTACTCAAATCTCTGGGACAGAAGTCTCTATTATTATGATTATGTGCTATTATTATTAGAACTGCAGCATGAAATTGTGAAAGAGCTTCCCAAATTAACAGTATAACTGTAATTGTATGTATTTGTATTTTAAATATGTTTATTGGTCTAAATCATGAGCTTTATTAGGGAAAGACTGGAACATTTAATTGTAATAAATGGAGGTAGTCCCTGTCATGTTTTAAAAAAAGTACCTTAACTCAAGCAGAAGCAGCTGCTTCCACAGCCACTGGACACAAACTTTTCTATGCCATCAATTCTTATGCCTGTAGGAGCTGATCACTGGTTGGTGAGACTCACCTTAGCCCTAAAAAGCTATTGAGGCAAAGCTGTTGCCAAAACTGAGAACAATAACAGCCTCAGCACTGAAAACAATTGCAGATTCCTCCTTTGGACTAAAATTCAAAGTATGTGGACAAACTTAATGTATTAAAAGCCAAGTTCCAAAACAATGGTCAAGTGAATGTGATATTTGTACCCATTATGCTTTTCCTTATTGGCCTAAAGCATTACAGTGTCAAAAAGAAAAGAGTGCATTGGGATTCTAGTGTATGGCAGATACTCTAATATATAAAAGTGTGAATATCGTGTAAACGTTGATACAAAAGTGCTGGGGTTTTCTGGTGATAGACATCTTACAGCAATTCTTACAACAATTTAGGTTGAAGCAAACCAGCATAAAGCTTTTTATTGTTGATACTTGCAGCTTGATTGAGATAAGATCTCACCATACCAGAGCTTGTAAAACATACAAAGAATTTAAAAAATAATTTTTAAAGGTTGAAAAAACCTCCAAACTATAAACAGAAAGGGAAGTGAAATAAATATTAGCTGGAGATTTTATTTTTCCTTTGCCTACTATCATGAGTAAGCAGCCTTTTCTTTTTTATTTTTTCCTCTAGAAATCCAGACTGTTTTCATATTTATCACTGCTGGAAGGGAAAGGACACTGCAGAAAGAAAGAAAAAATCCCAAACCACAGAATCATGGCATCAGAGTCACAGAATGGGTAAGGCAGGAAGGGACACTGAAAGATTCATCTGGTCCAACCTCTTTGCTCAGCAGGGTCATCCTAGAGCACATGGCACAGAATTGCAGCCAGATGNCACTCTATTGACAGCCACTTTTTAGACCTTTATAGATATTTATGCTCTTCAGCCAGCTCTCAATCCATTCACTGTTCACTCTTCCAGTTTACACATGTCCTGAGTTTGCCTATGAGGATATTGTGAGACACAGACCCAATGAAAAACAAAAAGACAAAGAGCAATGTAGTCTTATAACTAGTAAGCAACAATGTAATTTTCATTCTGAGTTCACTGATCTTGTATTTTTCTTGCTTTATCCTGAAAGGGAATATCTACTGAGAACAATGCAGTTACTCGTGTGAGTTGCTCAAACTCCTATCAAAAGTGTATTTTATTAACATGTTAATCTCTTCTTACTGATGAACTAGTATATAATAAGTAATACTTATAATTAAGTATTTGAAAACATGAAAATTGATTGCTATCAAATAAAGGTGGACAGGAGGGTAAGAAGGCAGGAAACAAAAAGGCAGGAAGGGAGGGATCAAGTGAGGTAAGTGGCAATGGAAGAACAATCCTTCAGGAAAATTAATAATAAAAAAAAAAAGCCAGTAAAGCTGTTTCGTTACCTACAGTGACCACATTGTCATTTTCTCTTAGTAAAAGGAAATCATTGTTATGATGATGCCAGTTATAATAGGTATTTTATGGATGGACATAAAAGCACTAAGTGACATTCAGCTGTTAGTCTCCTAACATAAATCTCAGCCTAAACTCCTGACCATCATAGGATGGTTATATATTCTTGGTATATTGAAAACAAAACCAAACCAACAACAAAAGCAACTCCAAAAACAAAGCAACAACTAACCCACCAACCTTCTCCCAGCAAAACAAAACCAAACCCAACCCAAAAACTTCAGAGTTTGAGCTAAGAAATTCTTTATCAGTGTCAATGAGAAGAGTTAGTATTTCTAAGGAGAACTTGAATAAACTCAAGAAAAGGGGCTGAATAGTTATCAGATGGAGTCAAAATAGTTCATACTCATTCCACCTTATTTCAAGTGCTTTAATGAGTTAAGAATTTAGATCTCTTCCTTTATGTTCACCCAAAAGAGAAAAAAAAATAATCACCCCTGCCCTAGAAATTACTTAACCCTCATACCCACTCACTCAAACTCCTGTGTCTCTTTCAGGACAAGTGCAGGGCAAGCCTAACCACTAGATTGAAAATAAAATATGGACTGTATAGAAAACTTTGCCTTGTGACCAAGGGATATACAGCATATCTTGCACCATGATGCTGAGACACAGCAGCATTCTCTCCTAGAAGAAGATAGAGCCTCCTGTAATAGAGCTGAAAAGTCAGTTAACAAATTAATAATGTTTAAGTCAACAATTTTCCCTGTAGGTCTCTGTCATTTACTAATATAGTTAAACTGTGCTCTAGATTCAACTTATACTCTGAGGGACAACTCCTCAGACTGAGCTAATTTACTATTGCAGAAAAATGTTAGTAGTACTCATGGGGCTAAACAAGAAATGAAGGGAGAGCATATACCTAAAAGACATCAAGGGAACTTTACCCAGAAAGAAAGCAGAATCTTGAAAGAGTTGTGCAGAGAGGTGGAGTATGTGGTAGATGGAGTAATAAAACACTCATGAAATTATCCTTAAAGTCACTTACCCTTATTATTTCTGATTTTAACTTGAAGTTCTGTAAGTATCAGCTAAGCACATTTCACTGTTTAATTTTTCCCCTCTGTTGGCTTTAATTAAGGTTGTCCTTGTGGCAGACTCTTCAACCCGAAAAATTTCAAAATACACCTTTTAAACAAGTGAACTTTTCTTGTAAGAGAGCAGATTTTTCTGATATTAAGTATTTCATATCATGCTCAAGAATAATAATATTTATTTCTTAGCAATATGTTTGCATACAAATTAGTTCAGGAAAACTCAGATAGTGTGGAAAAAATAATTGAGAAGAAATGGAAACAAAAGATATAGTGTTTACTTCGTACTTATTATGATGCTAATCTCTTAATTGGCTCTGAAAATATCTGAGAGCTTATATTTCTTTTGACTAATGTTGGGCTAATTCAAGAAGAATGAGGATAATATATTTTTGCTAAAGCAGAACTTGAAAACTAAGAGAAAAACACTATCTTGCCTGTGATCCAGAATGTCAGTAATGCAATTAATAAGTCAGTTTTCAGAACCAAAAACATCACAGTGATATTAGGCATCCCCTGTCACAACATTCAAAATGACACAGTAAGTTACAAACACAAGGCAATTTTACCTATCACATTTCTTGTTATCTTAAGAACCTTAATACATTCTGACAGTCTGTCATCAAGCAATCCAGTTTCAAGATAGCTTTTCTGCCTTAAGTTTTCACAGTAGTGGAGTCCTATACAAGGAACACCCACTATTCTTCCTTTTAATATATTACAGTGTTTACTGTTGTGAAAAGGGGTTACAATTTTTCACTTTATGAGTCTGATTAAACCACAGCAACCCATTTCTATGTTGAAATAACTGTTTAAAAATAATCTGCTTCATCACTCATTCTTTACATTGTGTTCACATTATAAAAAATCAAGATCTGTGCCAAAAAAACCTTAGCTTTCACATATTTTCCATTGTTCTTAAAAACTAATGTAATTAAGACCTAACTAGAGTGATTTGGCATGCTTTTGTCTGTGTTCCACCCTACAGTTCACAAGCCTTCAGTTTCTGTCTTCTGCCTCTGTGTGAACTACAGTTTAAGCAATCTGTCTGGATTTAAGTACAGATTAAGAGACGTAAAATTTTCTTCCTACATGTGGGCTAAATGTCAAAATTCCCAGGACAGTTAATTACATTCACAACAGAAGAGGAAATCTGCACAGCCACTCATCTCACTGTAGGTACAGACATGGAGCCAGCTAATCACAACAGACCTTGCATAGGGAAGCAGTGCCACTTCAGGTAGTTTATGGTATCTGAGGCATCTTCAGGGACTTGCAAGAGTGACAGAGGACCTATAGAAGACCTGTGTGTGGCTGGTGGAAATCAGATAGGATTTCCCTATGAAATCATTTCTCTATCATGTACAGCAGCAAGCCTATCCAATGTGCACAGCTCAAATGTCGCATATGGCACACTCATTTCACTTGAACTGGGTCTTCGTTGAGCACAATGACAATAGAAGTTTTGGCAAGTTAGTATGTAGATATCTGGACCTTAAAACTCAAGCTTTTGTATTCAAGTTGTATTTTACACAAAATTTTAATTTTTAAATTTTGTATTCAAGATGTATTTTATTTAAATAATTTAATTAAAGTTAAACATTCCACATCTTTGTTGCCTGGTTTTAGTTCTTGAAGATTACCTCTTCTTTCCTAGTGATACCCCTTCCTCTCTCAATTTCTTTTCCTAATTTTTAATTTTTCCATAATTTTTCT
>VZTN01015662.1:181001-198246 GCA_013400515.1 Erpornis zantholeuca | reverse complement strand
CCCGAGCCTCCGCCCCTGCCCACCGGCTGGCACCCCAGCGCTCGGGCGGTGCGGGACAGAGCCGCCGCTGAGTCTGACCCTCGTTCCCAAATCCCTCCGGCATGGCCTGCCCAGGCTGCCCCCTTCTCCGGGCTGCCTTTTTGCACCGGAGCTCAGCCACGAACTTCACTGCCAGTTCAGCGCAAAGCCATCTCCCCATACACGTACCTGCGCACCTGGTTATTGGGATGGATAATCCGAGGATCCTGTCCTTAAGGACCCGCCAGCTCTGCCCAGCTCCTTCCCTTTGCAGGGCAGCGTCGCAGAGGATCCCACCTACTGCAGAGCGTGAGCACCAGAGCCTGTGTATCACTGCTCACCTTTTCCACTCCCTTTGAGATTTTGCAGACAACTATTTACTGACTGCTTAACACCCGAACCTTCCACCAATTATCATGTTCCCCATGAACTCCTCCTTTTCCATTAAAGGGATGGAGCTGTGCCCAGCCATGCCAGGGACACAGACTGTGTGTGCCCAGGGCTCAAGTGAAGTGAATTCCAGGCGAAACTAGAAGCATTTGATCAGAGGGATCCAAGACACAGGTTGTCCTCTGTTTCCTCTTGTCCCTTGCCTGCAGCCAACAGGGATTCCCCCAGGTTCCATATTTACACAGGGATACCCTCAGTAGGCTGGGGTGAGGTCTGGTGGGGGTATCCAGGGTCAGGATATCCTGGGCAGACCCATAGTGATGAGGAGGGCCTGGGGCCAGGTCAAGCCAGTCAGGCACTGCTGAGCTCCCACAACACAGATCAGTGACAGACTACAGGCTGAGCTCAAGTGGTTCCTGGGTCCATGTGGATAGAGGAAATTCCCAGGTGAGACATGAAAGCCAATTAGTGTCCTAAAGACCCTGACAGCTCCTGCTGGATTTACAGTTCCACAACTTCCGAGGGAGGTGCTGGTCAGTGGGGATGAGATGACCCAGTTCTGGGAAGTGGCTGGGGGAATTCCTCAGCAGTGGCCTTCTCAACAAGTGCTACGGTTCAGGAGAACAGGGCTGGAGGTGACACATTGCCTTCAGCAGCAGGGGGTCAGAGTTCAAACTTCGAACTCAGCTCTAAGCTTACAAGAAAAAAAAATCCCAAAGTGTTCCTGTGTTACCAGGCATCCTCCCAAACTGACTGAGTGTCCTCTTGGGTGGCCAGGTCAGCATGGGCTTCCTTACTGTTCCAGAGATGTGCCATGGTGATGGACAGGACCTTCTCCTCCCTCACCCATCTGGTGTGACACCTCTGCCAGCCTTGTGTCCAGCTGTGCTGGAGGTCCAGGACTCAAAAGAGGGATCTCACTCTGCTCTCTCACCACACTCCTTCCCTGTGTTCAGCAGGAGAATGGCTGAGCAGGAAGTGCTGGGCTTGTGCCACTCCAGGAGGTGACCCTTTAGGGGCCATGGGCTGCATGAACACAGCACTCACCCCAGCTGTGGCTACTGTGGCACCACAGCCCCAACTCTCACATTCACATCACAGCAGCCTCGTCTCCCCCATCAAGCCAGCAGGGAGAGGAGATCTGAGGCCCCTGGTCCCACTTGGGCTCTGGTGTCCCCTGCCAGCACCCACATGGCAGTGCTGCAGCTGGACAGACAGAAACACCCCCAGCCCTTCTCTGTTTCCTCTCTCTGCCTGTGTCCCCCCCCCAGTGTCCTGCACTGCCATTGCACTGACAAAACACAGCTTGAAATGGATGGACATTGTACCAAGCCTTTTCTTCAGAACAGTTTTCAATTCACTCATGATGGCCAAAGTGATAGAAATTTGGGGTGTCTGGAGAAGCTGTGGGATGTAGGAAGGGCAGGAGGAGGAGGAGGATGTGAGGTCCAGAGAAGCTGCTGGATGTGAAGGAAGCTCCTGATGCTGCCCAGCACTGGCACAGCTGAGTCTGGCTTCTCCTTACCCTGGGGAAGGGGTGTTTTTTGGGAAGCTGAGCAGCAATCCTCCACTGTGGGGAAGAGCAAGCTGAAGGGTTACCTGTAGGATTAGGGAGGATGAAGCCAGGGATAAAGTGATCCCAATTACAGAGGGCAGAGGAAAGAGCCCTGGGCAATTATGCCACCAACTGAAGTGTGACAGGGTTAAGCCCCACTCCTTCAGTGCTCCTCACAGGCAGCCCCAGGGACAGGGATGAGCAGTGGGAAGCTGCAGGGCTTCAAACAGGATGAATGCTTTTGCACTGCTCTAATTAAATGTACAACCAAATGGACCCAGATCTTCCTTCTTTTTCAGCTGCTGCTACCTCAGCCAAGGTGGGAGCAGAGGCACAGGTATTTTCTATGCCAGTGGCACTGCTAAACAAGCTTGGGAAAGGCTGGGAAAAGGAAATCAGGGAGTTCTGCCCTTCTGCAGTGTCACCGTAAACCCTCAGAAACCGAGGGGACGTCAGATTAATTGCTGTGTACTGAGGCTTGACTGTATGATGTGTATGTGGGAGATGGGAGCCCATAACCCTGATTTCAAGCCTGGAAAGAGCAATGGAACAGCTACTCAGAGACGTGTTGGAGGCTGGAGGTGGGAGCACAATTCAGGGCTTTGCTGGAAAACAACTGGTGAAAGGACCCCGAGCTCAGCACTCACTGAGCAGCAGCAGCAGTGCTGTGGATCCAGGCAGGGCTCCAGGAGCAGCAATTCCTTCCTCCACAGCAGCCTTGGTAAATACCAGCCTCAGACACCCAGAGACCAGATTTTCCCTGGATTTTCCAGTCTTCACAAAGAAGTTGTTCCTAATTTTCAGGAAAATAACTGGCACCCAGGACCTGCTTAGGAAGGGCACCAGGACCTGAGCTCCAGACCCTGGTCACCAGCCTGGTGGGATTTTCTGCCTCTGCCTTTGTCCTGCTTTGGTGAGTCAGAGCAAGACACACAGGCTGGAGCCTGCTGGGATTTCCAGCATTCCAGGTAGGAATTGACACTGCAGTGCTTCTTCACCACTTGCTCTCTCCAGCTCAGCAGAGATTCACCTTCCCAATAGCTACCAGCCTCCACAGGAATCTTCCCAGCTTACATACCCAAAAAAGCTGTAGCAATTCCACTTTATAAATCAGTTTTGCTGGCAGAGGTCAGCACACTGATTTCCATAGGCGATGTTGGCAGCCCCAGAGGTGACTCCTTGGAAAATGGCAGGTTGGTTATGTCCTCAAGGCAGAGGAGGGTCTGCACAGAGCTACCCCTCCCCTCTCCCTGGGATTTACCCTCCAGGGCTGGGTGAGAGCAGCCCTGCACAGCCCCACACCCTCCAGGAATGTCCTTTCCCACCCAAAAAGCCTCGAAGCTCCAGGGATCCTCAGCTTCCCCAGCCAGAGGGAGCAGGGGTTGTTTTGCTCAGTTCTCCCCCAGCAATCGACACACACCATTTGTTCTGGATGGCTGCTGACCACAGAACTGACATTTTCACAGCACAATCTGTAACAACCCCGACGTTTCAGACAGTAACACTTAACTTGGAAACCTGTTGTTTTATAAATAGAGTTAAAATTGCTTTTTCCCCCTGTGCACCATTTTATATTTATGTACATTTAAATTTCATCTTTTTTATTATTTATTTATTTCTTCCCTCTTCCCTTCTCCCTTTTGTTCTTTAGGTTTTAGCAAAGAACTTCCCCTGTAAGGATCTCACTACCTGTTCCAGGGCTGCCTCCTTCCTGCCCCTTTGCTGAGGGACCTTGCCAAATACCTTTGGGAATCCAGGTGGATGATCCCTGTGGGTTGACCTTGCCCATAAGCCTCCAAATTCCTTCAGCAAGTTCCAAGTCTACTCTTAGGGTGCCCTGTTCCTCATCACCTGTGTCCTGTTCCTTTTCAGACTCCTGTCCAAGTAGGGATAAGATGAGCAGTAACAGACCAGTGAAACAGGCACCAGTAGCAAATCTCTAAATGCATCTGAAGATGAAGCAGGATTTCATCAGGCAAAGAAAGGAAACCACAACTAAGAAAATAAATTGCACAGCCAAGAGGGCCTCACTAACAAATCTAAGAGACCAACCTGGAAATACCCTGGTTCAAGGGCTTTAAAGCAAGGTTCCTTTTGTTTTTTTCTCTGCTTTGCATCCAGGTCTGGAGTCCTTAGGCCAAGAAAGACATGGACCAGTTGGAGCAAGTTCAGACATGGCCAGAGAGATGCTCCAAGGTCTGGAGCCCCTCTGCTCTGGAGCCAGCCTGGGAGAGCTGGGGGTGTTCAGAGAGGAGAGAAGGCTCCAGGGAGACCTCAGAGCCCCTTGCAGGGCCTGAAGAGGCTCCAGCTTCAACCTGACATAGGGCAGGGACAGATGGGATACTGGGAAAGAATTCTTCCCTGTGAGAGGGGGGAGGCCCTGGCACAGGTTGCCCAGAGCAGCTGTGGCTGCCCCATCCCAGGAAATGTCCAAGGCCAGGTTGGACAGGGCTTGGAGCAACCTGGGCTAGTGGAAGGTGTCCCTGCCCATGGCAGGGAGTGGAACTGGTTGGGCTTTAAGGTCCCTTCCAACCCAAATCACTCTGAGATTCCATGCTTTAGTACCTTTGGTGTTGACTCTGCATCCCCCAGAGCGGTGGCCAGGCTGGCAAGGGAGAGACTCCATGCTGTGGAGTTCAGGCTTCCCACGGCCTGCAAATACCCACCTGGGCAGGAAAATATGTGCTCAAAACTGATGGCTCTAATAAAAAACAAATACAAAGAGCAAAAGCCTCAAATGGCCTTATTTGTCTCCTTCACAGAGCTCAATAAAACTCTTAGTAGCAGTTAAGTTGCTTCAGCCTCTTCTTCACCACTTTTCCAAAGCCAGGTCCTGCCACATGCCTGAAGGATCTATTTTGATGCATTTTTGTCTTGTTTACAAAGATTAAATCCCTCTGTTACAGCCATTCGTCCACAGGCAATAGCTATTGTTTATAAAAGATAAAATTTGAAATCTTGCACATCTTGTTTTCAACTCATTTTCAATTTTCATTTAAGCTGTAAATGAGTTGTGGTTTTCCCTGAGGTCTCCCTTTCACTCCATGCCTGCTGGACGTATACAAATAACTGCTCTGCAAGACAACTTAGAGAAGAAAATCGTGTTTCCTTGCAGGCAAACCCAGGCCCAGTTCAGAAGTGTCCCAGCCAGAATTATACAGCAGAAATCTGACATCCCAGTTTGAGTGAATGAAGGCTCAGAGAAGTTCATTTCCTCTGTATTATTCTTCCTTCAGGTCTCTTTCTATGGAGAAAGGGGAAGTTGGAAAACAAAGGTGATACCAAAACATTCAGCAGAGGGAGATGAAGGAATTTTTGAATTATTAAACAGAAGGAGCAAAAATAGTCAAAAGATGAGGAGCTGGGCAGAAGGAGCAAGCGACTGTGAGCATCTGCTCCATCCTGGATCACAGATGTTCTGAAAGAGTGATTCTGAATCCCAGAGGGTGGATTTCTAGTCCATCCCTATTTAGACTGTTCTTCTCTGTGAAGGTGTTTATTTACCCCCAAGGTTTAGGGAACCCTGCTAGATCAGACATTCACAGGACTTGCCAGAACTGAACAAGTGTATGAATTTCCCCATGAGCTGGAGCAGGTTTAACACACAATGTGCTCAACCAGCAGCCCAGCACACAGAGGCAGGTCCTGCTCCATGGGGAAGCAGGGCTGTGTGCGATGGAGCTGGTGGGTTTTTACAGCAACTGAGGGATAAGCAGGGATGAGCAAACATGAAGAGGGGCTCTCTCAGCTGGGCAGACTAGGAACCTGCAGCAAAGCCACCTGATTAGGGCAAAACAAAGCCACAAAGGCAGATTTCTCAGGAAAGCCCCTGTGTCCCATCTGAATCCAACATGCTTGGGCTGGTGGATCTACCCCTGCAGAGAGCTGTGGCTCCTGCCAGGTTGCCAGAGAATCTGGATGCAGTTGACAAAGGGACAGAAGTGTTACAAGGTTGGGGAGAGGTAAAAGGGGCAGGAGGTTGTTCAACTGGCTCAAAGTGTTGATGCCTTAGGTTTTAACTTGTATTTTTCAAACCCTGTACTGCCCAGTGTAACTCTGAAGTTTCTTGTAGCTCATTAGGTACCGCTCTCCTGTGCTCACACAGACATAACAAAGTCTCTCCAGCTCGCTCTCCAAGGACACCCAGACCATCCTAGGCCCAAAAGTGTAAACCAACATCTTGGAGAGGGGGAAAAGCTTGGGGAAATTCCATCATTAGCTGAAGTTTTAATTGGTGAATTTATGCTGATATGCAAATGGACCAAACCTATAAAAGTGTGAAGAACTCGTGACCTGTCATCCATCCTGGGATGCACTGAGGCAGGAGCCTCTGGACCCCCAGGGTGTGACCTTTGAAGGCCTTTCCAATAAATACCTCCTTTATTCCCTTACTCCTGTCCAGTCTCTGATTTTAGGTAGCCATTTAAGGCCTCGCCCTCCTCCCAGTGATGAGAGGGTCAGAGCAGTCACCCATCACACATCAGCTCCCACCCTGAGCTGCTGACACGACACTGTGGGAACGGTGCAGGCTGGGCCCTTCTGGCATCACCCCAGTGCCCCTTCCCAGAGGGGCACTCCTCATCTGATTCAGCCACTGAGTCACTGGCACCGTGTGGGTCATACAAACTGCTGCTTTGCACTGCCCCTGCTCTGCCATGGGAGCCATCCCCAAGGCACATGCTCTAAGCACCTCTCCTCTCTTCCTTCTCTCGGCCTCTGTCTCCTCTCCTTCTCCTGGACATCCTTGGGAGCTGCATGCTGGGTTTGCATTATGCATTTCTCCAGCTGAGTGGTCTTCAAACCATGCATGGACCAGGTTTCATCTTGAAGATGCTCCTTGGACAAAAATACAGTTGACCTGTTCTGATTTTAAGGGCACGAAAATCACCGTGAAATTACCCAATCTCATTAAAGACAGCAAGGAACCGAGCATCTGACAAACCCGAGCCCTGTGAACACCCCTGCAAAGCAATAAGCAGCAGCAAATCTGGATGAACCACCGTGATGCTCACTGCTGTTTAACCAACAACTGTGAGTTCAAGCATCATAAATACACAAACCCAGCCTCTGTCTCATATAGCTCCAGCTTGTGGCATGTCACCCCTCACAGCTCACTTCCCAACCATCACACTCTTGCTTATGCATTTAGCTTTGATACAAAAAAAATCACCCCCTAGAATTCCAGCAGCAATCAGACACAGCCCAGCATGGCTTTGCTCCATGAAACAGCTCCTGCCCGTGAAGGAATCAGTGCCCTGAACTGCGGATGTGACTGAACAGTAATTAAGCACTGGAATTGCTACCAGAAAACCTGCCCTGTTTGGCTGTAACCACAGCAGAGACAGGAGCAATCAGCCCTGGCAGATTCTTTTCTTCATTTTTTTTCTCCTTTATAAACCAGACCTTTCAACATCCACCTACTTTACAAGCAAATCCCATTCCTGTGGTGACAGAAAGATCTCCATCCATTTCCAAAGCCTCCAGTGTCACCAGCTTTGCTGGAGCTGCCCAGACAGTTTTACCTTAAAAAAAAAAAGCAGCATAAAACTGAAATAAAACATAAACACATCAAGTTCTACCTGGCTCTGTAGGAGCTCAGCAGTACTCCCAAACACCACAGCATCAGCACCCAACCAGCCAGAGATCCTGCTCACTGTGTGGCTTTTCTGCTCAGCAAAGCAGAATAAATCTGGTGGGGATGGAGGCAGCAACAACTCTGTGTCATCCTGCTCCCACATCTCCAGTTTCCAGCCTGTGCAGGCTCATCCCTGGCACTCCCTCATCCCACTCTGGCAGGAAAGGTGCTGCTGGAATGCAGGAGGCAATGTGGGAGGTGGCACAGGAGGTGGTGGGTGTTTGAGTCGTGAGGGGGTTTACTGCTCGTTTATTCACGCCCTAATTAGAGTGAACTCCTCATTTCACCACTGCAGGTAACAGAACCATACTCTCAGCTGCACAGAGCTGAAAGCATGCAGAACAAGGGCTGCAGAGATGAATTCCCAAATGCCACCTGGCAGCCCCTGGCTTGGGGCAATTGTTCCTGTTCTTTAAGCACCTGCAGACCCTGGGGAGGACCCCAGGAAGTTGGGCTGTAGCGGGCTCCAGTCACCCCTCACCCCAACCACCCTGCATTTCTTAAGCATTTTCTGTTCAGTTCCCTCATGCAGCACCAGGCGAGGGCAGGGCACTTTCTCCTGCAAGAGCTCACGTGTGCCCTGTGCCCCCCAGCCCAGGGACTCTGACACCAGCTGCCACCCTCTGGACACATCATCCTGCCAAAGAACTGCAGTCTCAGCAGTTTGAGAGCTAATCCTTGCTCTAAAATCCTTTGTGTTTTAGCCTTTTTTTTTTGTTGTTAAATTAACTCAGTGACAGGAACACAACTGCTTTCACATGCCCAGAATTTTGGAGGTGTGACGGAGAGGACTTGGAGAGCAGCAGCAGCAGCATCCCCAGCGAGTGCTCAAGGGGAGGTGTTGATTAGCAGCTCAGAGGGTGGGGCAGAGCAGCTCAGCCCTTTGTGTGAGCACAAGTCTAAAACCCATTTATGCACAAAAGCTGTTTAGGTTCAAGGCAAAGAAGGGACAGACTCGGGCTCCACACGAGCTGCAAAGGCAGAAATGTTGCTCCAAGCCTCAGGAAGGTGCTCTACAGTGATAACAGCTCTCGAAGATTCTGTGTTTTCTCACTGCTGTCTGGGTTTGACTTTTGACAGAACATCCCAAATGTAACTCAGGAATTACAGAGAAACGCTATCCACATTATCCTCTCAAGGGCTCTAACTAGGGGCAAGAGATACATATTTTCTTACCATTTTTATTATGAAGCTACAATTCAAAGCCACAGGCCCGAGGCTCAGTGCTGGGGGCTGGACCTGTTAGCAGACTCTTTGCAGTGCCCTACATGTGATGTTTGCTTTATCCTACATAGGAACTGTGGGATCTGCCCAGGCACTGCCCTGGAGGGAAGCCTGCTGAGATAAGGAGATTGCACAATTCCCTTACAAGACCCCTTTGCAGAGAGGAGACTTTTAGGTGATGGTGAGAGAAATTAGGCCCACAACCCTCTGGGAGATTTTATGTAGATCCTTTGTAACCCATTGGCTTGTGCCCCCTCACACCCACCCCTGGTGTCCCTATAAAAACCCCTAGGGGCACCAACAACTCTAGGGGAGTTCCACGCTGGTTCCCCTCGCTGGGTACTTGCTAATGAAGCTGCCTCCGGCAGAACTGCCAGACAGAGCCCTCATCTCTCTCCCCGGTTCAGCCTGGGGTGTGCTCGCAGGGAAGGAGCTGAAATCACTGCCACACTGAATCACTGACGCCTGCTGAGGCAGGCTCCCCTGCAGAGAAGCACCCCTCGGGCTGAGGGGACATCCTAGACCTCCTGGGAGTTTGTCTCCTGCAAGGCACTCTCTCTGGATGGGACTCGGCTTCCTGGCTCTGAGCCACACACCCCCAGCGAAGGCAAGAAGGAACAAAGCACCTGGCAACATCAAAACCAGCAAAATGGCACAATTCACCTCCAGAGATGGGAGAGGCCTGACAGACCCAACGAGGGACACATGAAAGAAGCTGCGAACAGCCATAAACCCCTCTGGGTTTTGCCCTTCCCTTTCCTGAGTGCTTTTGCTTTATACAAGCTGTGTGTGTGGCTGCAGTGACCATCTGCAATGATTCCTGTTGCTCTGAATCCTGGAGCAGTCATGGAGAAGAGCTGATAAAATGCAGCATCACTGCCTTGCACCTCTTCCTGTGCTCTCTCTGACAACATCTCCACCAGCAGGATCACAAGCCTGAATGAGAAGCTCAGAAAAAACAGCTGCTGCATGTGGTGACAAGTAGGTTTTTTATTTCAGACCTCAGGGCAGTCTGTAGCTTTCAGGTGAGCTGTGAGACGTGCACAGCTGGAGACCTGAAACCCTTTTTCAAAATCCAGCAATTTTTATTATTGCATCCTGCTAAATCATCCCTGCCAAAGAGCTGTGGGTATTTCCTATCTCAATCCTTCTGTTCCCTAGTGCCACAGTGCATAAAGTAATCCATTACCATCTCCTGCCCCAAACAGTCTTTGAGCAGATTATTTCAGTGTGATTTACAGAAACACAGAAATATTGAACGATCTGCAGTTCAGGACAGCTAGATCTCCAGAACCAGATGAGAGCAGCAGCTGCTACTGCTCTGTGAAGAGAGGACAAGTTAGATGGTGGCTCTAGGAGTGAGTGTGCAACAGCAAAGCCCAGGTATCCCCCAGAACCTGGGCAAGGAGGCTGCTCTCATCAGGGCAATAACAAAGAACGTGGCAAGAGGCAAAATCTTTATTCCAGTTCTGAATTGGAAAAAACCATCATGGCCACAGCTCACCACTGGACAGTTCAGTCAGCACAGGGAGGGGGCACCCGGCCCTGCCAGGCACAGACTCAAGACACAGTCCCGGAGGCACTTGGAGAGGAAGCTCAGCTTCAAAGTACAAGCACTAAACAGTTTGGCTCAAATTTTTAATATAAAAATTCACTAAAAAGGCTAAAATATGACAAACCATTGGAAATACTGTGACAAACATTTGCCCTTACGCAGTAAAAACCAAAACAAACCCGAACTGGCAAGAAGCTTTGAAATGCATGTTTTCTTCTTTCTCCTGGCACATCGGACCATCAGCTACTTAAAACGTTCATTTAGAAAAATCCATGGCACCTTCACCTTGTAGTTCAGTGCAAGGGACTACTCTCGATGGACCAGCACAAATAAACCCAGTAAAAAGAGGACTGCATACTGGAAAAGAGAGAAGAGGAGACACAGGAGTGCACACTCACATCTACAGCAGCAAACATGCAGGGCACAGGGTTCTGCCTGTGTTCTCATGAAGGAATTTTAGCTGGGGTGGTAAAAGCAGGCAGGAAATGGAAGAGCTCTTACCTTAAATTTTGGATAATCATTCATTAAGATAGTCACTATTCCAATATAGGGCACAAATCTATAAGAATAAAGGTTTTCTTAAACACTATTCCAGGGTGTGGAGGGAGAGTCACTCAAGCATCCCGAGGGCTGCAATCAATGGGCTGGGGACTTCTTCCTCCCCGGCAGGGAGGCTGTGGCAGTGGGGCTGAGTGACAACCAGTCCCAGAGTGTGTTTCAGCCTCTGCCTGGTTCAGATTTCACTTGCCTGCAAACACTGAGCCTCCCAGGATAAATCTGATGACAATTCTGACCAAGTCTGAGCCCACACTACCCTTACATCCGCATCCACCCAGCACCAGCATCTCAGGAAGCAGCTTACAACCTTATGCCTTTGCTTAAGCCAAACTAAGAACTGAAGTCTCCAAGCTCTCAGGCAGGTTACAAAACCCAGCAGGGACAGCTCAACACAAGGGGGGATTTACCAGATGGCTCTGGGGGACAGCAGTGGGAAAAGCCTCATCATTTTCAATTTCACTTACCCTCTCGCTCGTCCTACTACATCCTTCTTCTCCAGCCAGTGCTGCCCCTGTTTGTAGAGCCCTCTGTCATCCACGGCATTGTTGTCTCCCTTTGTCAGAAATTTGATGTCTCCATTTTGCCTGGTAAAGACAAGACAGCCAGGTAAGGCAGGACAGAAATTTGTTCAAAGCCGTTCTATGACAAGCAGGGAGAGACCAACACAAGGGCACTAGAAGCAACCATGTCCTACAATTCAAGCAGGATAAAAGAGGGAAATTCTGTCAAATGCAGCAGAAAGCAGATGGTTTGGGAAAAACTGCCATGGGAAGAATGAATTCTGGCCCCAGCCAAGCTTTCCAGCAGTTTCAGAACAGAATCAGCAGGACGAGCCATTTCTAGTGCAGGTGCAGTTACTGCCTCTTGGCTTTTGACCCATCTTGTGTTGATGCTTCTCTTGCTTCACACAAATGTTGGGTTCTGGTCTCCCTACTACCACACAAAAGGAGAGGTTGGGATTGAAGCACACAGCTCTACTCAGCAGTGGGCAGAAGCAAGCTGAAACTTAGAACTCATTAGGAAAGGGGGACAGAAAAAAAACAAATAGTACCATGATGACACTGCATGAACTCACGATGTGCCTACATCTGGAATGCTCTGGGCAGTGCTGAGCCCCCCAGATCCTTTTCTGCAATGGAGAGAAGAACTGGCAATGGTTGAGAAATGGTTAACAAGGTCTGGAACCACTTCCATACAAGAAACTACAGACCAGGACTCTTCAGCCTGGAAAAGACAGAACTGATGGGAGATATGACATAGTCCACCACAAACGATAGCAACAATCAAAAAGCTTTTCATTGTCTCTTCCAATGCAAGAGCCAGAGGGTACCAAAATGAGCTCAGAAGTAGCAGGTTAAAACCAGGCAGAGAAGGTGCTGTGCAGAAATAGCCACAGTGCAAACTAAACCACGTCTCTCTGCAAAGGTATTTTGGTTGGCAAAAAATTATTTTGGCTAAAAAATTGACCAGACACTCCATGTAAAAGAGGAAATTAGGCTATTCATAAAGAACTAGGACTTTGTGCTTGAAATTGTAACCTGCAGAAAGCAGGGAAATTATCACTACTTACTCTCTCAAGTCTTTAATTCATCCTGAGATGAATTCATTAGCTTGCCAGAAATGGGATCCTAGAGCAGACAAATCTTTGCTTTGACCAGGAAAAAGCTTTATAGATCCTTTCCCAGCCATTCCAGTTCGGATGCTGGACAGCAGCTCATGCCACTACTCAGGGGTTGGCCACTGTTACCTTCCTATGGCACCTGCAGGCAAGTGCTGAGCACGAGTGTCCTCAGTGCTGAATCCGGGCTCTCACAGAAATGACAGATGGAATGCAGAACAGGAAAGCACACAGCTCTTTGGAGCTCAGGCTCTTCTCATCATGCCCAAACACCAACAGCTTCCTTGACAGGAGAAGCTCAGAAAGGACAAAGGGAAAAAAACCACAGCTCTTTCTCCAGAGCACATCCGGCTTGTTGTGTGGGAACAACAAACACACAGGGAGCTTAGAGGCACTATCTGGGAAAAGATAAAGATCCCCAAAGGTGCCGATAATGCGGTTTAGCTCTGAAGAGTGAAGGTGTAGGAGTGCAGCATCTTAATGTGCAGAGTCAAGGCTCTGTCACGACATGGCACGAGAAGCCCACAGTGCACTTCTCTACTGTCTGAGATGAATGAAGTCTGGTCTGGCTGCCCTGCTCCAAAACCACTAAGCAGATTTTGACCACAGACTCTGTGCTAGTAATAAAGAATGAATTCAATTTTGGGTTGAAACAAAAAGGAAAGGGCAGCAAGTAACAGATGTTTCCTCACTGACCCAATACTGATGTGAACTGGAGCCTGAGTTGCCCCAAAATCATAGAGAACACTGTTTCTGTTTTCATGCATTTTGACACTCCTGACAGCTTCTGCAGAGACTTTTCACTTCTGAACTGGCACTAGAAAATTATTCTTTAAGTAGTGAAAGAAGCAACTGACACCCAAATCCTGCTTTCAGCTCCCAGGCTGAGGTTGCAATAGGGGTTTTGCAGTTTATCTCTTCAAATAAAAAGATTATGTTTGTGTTTGATTGCTTCAGTTAAATGAAATCTAAAATACTGCAGAATGGTTTCACCTTTCCAGGACTGGCACTAGGGCCCTTTTACATTTAAACAGAAAAATAGTGCTGGATACACTAATATAGGCATCTAGAGATAGAGCCAGGCAAAAAAAGGAAGGGTGGGCAACATCTGGAGAGAAAATGCTGCACAGAACAGGGGAGGAGGAAAACTGCATTTCACTTGAAAGAGTTCCCACGACCCCACAAAAAGTGTTCATGCAACATTAGATATCAAATTCAGTGTGTAAAGTGACATTTTAAATTAGTGGTATCAAAGAACAGCACACTGAAAACTGACATTGTTCAGAATTCTGGGTACAGAATAAATCTGAACAACAAAGAATGTGCTTTGCCTGCTGGGAGAGGCACCGTTCCCTCAGAGCCAGGATTCCAGCTGTGTGTTTATGTGCTGGTCACCCTTGAGTTGGACCAGACAAGTGGTTTGGATGTTCCACAGGGAAAGGGACCCTCTCTATCCCATTGACCTCTCTGCTAAAGGAATACTCAGATGCCACCTGGTACAGCTCCAGCTCACTCCAGAAAACATTTACTCAGCAGAAACAGATGCTGGGACACCAACCAGCTGTTGCCACTCAGAGCTGAATCCCTTGAAGAACCAGGGATTTGGTTCAAGATTCAGTTTTCACTCAAACAACTCACACGGTTGGCTCCTATGTCCCCAGGCTGGCCTGGGGAGGCCACAGTTCCATCCAGCAAAACAGGAAAGTTCATGACTGCAGTGGAAGCCTTGGTTGGAAAAGCTGTGAAATCAATGCCTGTTCCGTTCCTTCACACGCACAACCTGCCCAATGCTGAGAGTGAACAGTACACGAAGACTTTGAGGATAACAACACAACTTTCTAGAGAGATGGAAGGCCCTGAGTCTGCATGACAGCAAAGACCAGGACCATAGAGACAAGCTCTAAAATAACACATGCTACACATACCTTCTGCCACAGCTATGCCCCCACGAACAAGAGTCACTTCACACACAAACGCAGCCATACTACAGCAGACAGCACAGCAGCTCGGGACAGAGAGGATGGCACAGGAGACAGGAAGTGGTGTCAGCCTTCCAGTGCCTAAATGGGCTCCAAGTGAGCTGGAGAGGAACTTCAAACAAGAGCCCTAAAGTAAGAGGACAAGGGGGAATGGCTTCCCGCTGCCATGGCTAGATGGGATATTAGGATGAAGTTCTTCCCTGTGAAGAAGGGAGGTGAGGCCCTGGCACAGGTTGTCCAGAGCAGATGTGGCTGCCCCATCCCTGGCAGCGCCCAAGGCCAGGTCGGATGGGGCTTGGAGCAACCTGGGACGGTGGAAGGTGTCCCTGCCCACAGCAGAGAGTGGAATGAGACTGCTTTTAAGTCCCTTCCAACCCTAACAATTCCATTATTTTTTTCCATGGTTTTGAGTGTCCAGGGCACTGGCACAGACTCCCAGCTTGTGCCTTCTGCTGGATGATCTTTACAAGTAAAACCAAGGAGCACAGATTTTGTCTGTCTGCAACTTCTGTGTTACTTCTACAGCACCTGGGTATCTATGACTGACATTCCACCCACTTGTTTACCCAAGGAGGTGAAGAATAACACCAGTTATGGAAATAGCAGCAGTAGAACCCCCCAGATCCTTAACATACTTCTCATGGATTTTCAGGACGCGATGGACTATAGGAATTTCCCTTCCTTCTATCCTAAAGACGACTATTTCTCCCACTCTGATTGGATCTTCAATTCGGTTTGTGAGGAACAGGAGATCTCCTCTGTGGAAAGCAGGCTCCATACTCCCACTGAAAGAGAGGAGAGGAACAATTGAATAATATTTAAACACTCAGTACCAGGTTTCAGGGTTTATGGTCCTTTAAGAAAAAGCTCACAAGAACCTCAGTGAGAAAGAGAAGCTGTGGATACCCCATTCCTGGAAGTGTTCAAGACCAGGCTGAAAACTTGATGAAGAGCTTCTGAGAAAACCACCTTAGAGACTAGGCAACTGTGTAACCTCTATTGCAATCAGGTTTTCAATCTCCATATTGCCACCAGGTTGGATTTATTGGGAAAAGAGCACTATCAGTACCTGGTGTTACAAGCACATCCAAAAGGAAAAGCTTTCTTAATAAGCAAAAAGCTGAAGACGAACTCTATCTTTTGTTTTCTGAGCTCACCACCGGCAGGGCAATGCTGGCAGCTCTGTAATGCTGGGAAACTTTCTTCTATTTAATTTATTTTTTGCAGATAGATAGATTATCCTCAGGAACAAAGCACTAAAAACACCAGGCTCTTGCATTCCCATCTGAAACAGACACAGGGACTTGCCAAAAATTTGTTACTGTGATTCATCGCTTTGCTTAATGATCTCATTTCAGGGACCAGGACTCAAGTTATTTTTCTTCTGTCTTGTAAATGGCAATTGTTACCAACTACTTATCCTTCCTAATTCCACATAAATAATGCAAAACAGAACAATGAACTTTAAGTACCATGTGCATTTGTGTTTCATCTTCACAGAGCACAGCAGCTGCTGTTCAGAACAGCAGAGCACATCACCGAAGAGGGGATGTGACATCACAGCCCCCATCTTACTCACTGGGAGAAACAGTGGCAAACACCTGCTCTGTGCTTCACGTCAGTAGGGAGCTCTGGCAAGCAGCACTCGGTCATGGCATTACAGCATTTCCTACATCATGAACACTGACACAGAAAACACATAGAAAAGGCAAGTGTGGCCACAGAAGCAGGTGCAGTATCCGTGCCAGCATCCAATGGCAGCCCAGGGAATTTGTCCCAGGCAGCAGCAGGGTGGGAGCAACACCGGTGGTACCCACTGCAGGGAACTGCTGTAAGGACAATGTGTGACACCCAAAACATCCAAAACACCCAAACAGAGGACAGCCCTTAAGCTCAGGACCACCTCTGTAATGGAGAGCCATTGAATCATCACAGATGGGTTGGAAGGAACGTTAAAGATCATCCCATTCTACAGCTTGCCATGGGCAGGGACACCTTCTACTAGACCAGGGTGCTCCAAGCCCCATCTGGCCTGAAACACTTCCAGGAATGGGGCAGCCAAAGCCCGGGCCTCGCTGGGAAGGGAAGGACTTGTTCGCAATGACCCATCTAACCCTGCCCTCCGGCAGTAGGAAGCCATTCTCCCGTCACTACCTGCCCGGGTATAAAGTCCCTCTCCCTCTTTTTTACCAGCCCTCTTAAGCCCAACCCAGCCGGCTGACAGAGCGAGGTGAGAGCTGTTTCTACCCACTCCCTCCTCCCTCGCTATCCCTGAGCCTGGATTCCTAAGGTGCTTCTCGCCCGCTGGGGCTGTGGCAGGAGCCACATCTGACCCATCCCTGTGGGGATCCCCCTCGGGGGCCTGGCGATTCCCCGCCCCGGTTAAGCCCCGTGGGGGTTTAAGCCTCCGCACCCCGGGACTGACCTCAGCACCACCACGATAGGGCTCTCGCTGCCCGTCACCACCATGAGCCCCTTCCAGATCATGAGGGCGGAGGACACGATCATGCCGAAATTCAGCACCTGGTAGTACAGCTGGGGGGGGAAAAAGAGTCGGTCAGGCCCCGCCGCCGGCGCACGGCAGGGCGGACCGGCTCCGTCCGCCTGCTCGGTTTCCCCCCGGCCCCTCCGGCACCTGCCGCTTGTTCATGCGCCGCACATCGTCCAGAAAGTCCAGCGACAGCATCGCCGCCGCCGCCGCCGCCACCGCCGC
>VZTN01015662.1:144770-180996 GCA_013400515.1 Erpornis zantholeuca | reverse complement strand
GGGCTGGGTCTGGGCGGGGTCCGGGGAGGGGCTCCGGGCGGGGGAGCTCCGGGGGAAGAGCTCCGGGGGGCTCCGGGGGCACCCGGCCGTGGAGCAGCAGCGGGAGCGGAGCCGCAGCTCACCCGCACCCGAGAGAGCACCCCACGCACCCGACACCCGCGTCCAGCTCAACACCCCATCCAACGTACATCCCCCATCCAACCAACACCCACATCCAACAAAACACCCCCTCTAACCAACACCCCGCAACCCAAAAACATCCATCCAACTGAAACACCACATCCAAGCGATGCCCCACACATAATGTCCAGTTCCATCGAAGCCTTTTCCAATCACTGCCCCATCCAGCGAACACCCCATTCAGGCAACACCCACTGAACCAAACCCCTATCCAACCAACACCCGACACCCATCCGCCTGACACCCCTTACAGCTCATTCACCCACCATCTCATCTAACCTACAGCCCCATCTGGCACCCCAGCCAACCAATCCCCCATCCTACCGACACACGACATCCAACTGACACCTCACATCCAAACTCTGCTCACCCAACCAACACACGATCCAACATCCAGACAGCCCCGAAGGGCTGTATCCAAGCACTGCAAGACCAGATGGTGACGAGCCCAAGCAAAGAGATAAATAGTTCTTAAATTATTTAAACATCGTCAGAGTAAACAATAACGAGTGGAATTCTGGCTCAACAGAATGAAAAAAATAATGGTATAGAAGGTAATTATATTACACAAAGCATGGGTGTGACAGGGAATGAGGGAGGAAAGAGAGTCAATGTGACTACATGGAAAGACATCTCCTAAAGGATGGGTAACGCTGAGCCGCAGCAGGAGAGGAGTTACAGAGCTACTGATGGAGCACCAGCCCCTGCTGCACCACAGGACGGTGGCTCCCACTGGTTTCAACACCTCTGTGGGCTGTGCTCTGCTCCTCTCCCCTAAAAGTGAGCTGTCAGGGAGCCCTGGCACCTGATACATCAGGAGTTCTGGAATAATTTCACTCCAGTTGACCCCAGTGACAGGATGGGGTATGTTATTCCCTTCTAGTGACAGTGCCAATCTGAGCTCCCCACTGGGATGAGCCACTGAGCACTGGGCCTGGCAGCATCCACCCTGGAATGGCTTCCAGCAGCACAACTCCACAGATGGCAAACACATCCTGGAGGGGACCTGGCCCTCCTAAACACTCTACTCACCAGGGAGGACTAGGGCTATAAAATCCTCTTTCAAGGATGACTGAGGTCCAAGACATTTCATTAAACTGTGTTTTGGAAAAGAATGTTGTTATTTGGGCAACTAAAGAATAATCAGCACAACTCAGAGCTCAAAGCCATCGGGTGTAATGCACCTCCCGGATCGGCCAGCACCATCCTGACAAGCGTGGTTGGCCGAGCCAGCGCTACGAGTTAAAATGAGTTAACACAAGGCAGGATGGGGAGAGTAAAAAGAAGCCATAAATAGAAGGAGAAAGAAAGGGAGATTGGGAAGGCAAGGCTAGGGCTCTGGGCAGAGGCTGAGGCAGTGCACACTTGAAGGAGGAGAGCTCTTCTGAAGGAAACTACAGCTGCAAAGTGCTCCTGGATCCTTAGGAGTTGGCCAAGCTCCACTGAGAATTCTGGCCCTGCTTTCCCTTTTCACCTCTCTGGGCTGGCAGAGTGTTAGTGCTTAGGATGCAATGGCAGGGTTGGTTTTGTTTTTTTCTGTTTTAAACTTCCCTTACAAATAGGAGTTAACGGAAGCAATGTCCAGCCCAAGAAATCAACAGAACATTTCAAAGATTTGCCCCATCCCCACCCTGTATTTTGAGTAGAAACCCCCTGACAAAAAACTCCAACCAACCAAAAGGGCTTTTTTTTTTTGTTTTTAAGTCTTAAGAGACTTTGAATGATTGTTCTGTGAGGTGCTGTTGGGGCCTTCTGCACCACATGTCTGACTGTGTTCACAGAGAGCTGAGTCACTTTTGCACTCTTTGCATTTGTTTTCCTCTTCCACCGAAGTGTTCAACTCGCCATTGTAGTCCTTGTGTCCATTCTCACCCATCTCCATTTGTAACTTTTGCCTTCCATCTTCCTCCTCCTCCTCTTCTTCATCCTCGTCCTCCTCATCTTTGACTTTATGAACAATGAAGAGGTGTCTGTTCAGAGAGATGTGGGAGGTGTAGCACAGGCCGCAGAACAAGCACTGGAAGGTGGAGCTGTCGGTCTTGTGCCGAGGTATGTGTTCCTGGAACTCAGTCTGGGCGTCCGTGGCAAAGCCGCACTTAGCGCATTTCCAGGGCGCTCTCAGTTTTTTGGCTGGCGGCCCATCCAAACCTGCAGTGCTCTCTCCCTGACCCAGCTCATCTGGTGCCATCCTCTTTGGAGATTTTGCCTTAAAAAAATAAGATTTAAAAGTTACTTTATCATTTGAACCCACGGAAGAGTAAGAGCTAAAATCCACATACACGCCTGAAGACGCCTGAGGGTGAAGTCATGCCTAAGGATTCCTGGAGCACTCCCTTCCCTACCTGTACCCAAACACCTCACCCAGTGCACAGGATTTCAACTGCTGTCCTGCAGCGTGAGATGGGAACACTGGGAGAGGCTGGCTGGCAGGAACATGATGGGGAAATAGTTTAGAATCAAGGAGTCATGAAATGGTTCGGGTTGGAAGGGACTTTAAAGCTTTTTCAGTTCCCCACCCTGCCATGGGCAGGGACACCTTCCACTAGACCAGGTTGCTCCAAGCCCCTTCCAGCCTGGCACTGGACACTTCCAGGGATGGGGCAGCCATGACTTCTCTGGGTAAAAATTTGGTTTGGTGTGGGAACAACTTAGACTCTGGTGTGGGAAGGAGGAGCCCACAAAAGAGGGACAGCTGAAGGACACAGGGGTGGTCATTAGCCCAGACAATGCTTCTCAGATTTAACTCTGAACATTCTCCCCTCCACTCAGACTTTGTCTTCGTGGCATCTCTCAGTAATTCATCCCCTCTTAGAATCCTCCAGTTTCTTTTCCCATGAGGATGGCTCAGTTAAATACATCCCTTCAGTAATATGCAAAATGCGCATTTTTAAAATAAATGGAACAAGGAAGCCCAAACAGCCAACCCTCCACTCCAAACCAATCCTAAACAAAATCACATATGCTACACAAAATTACACATTCCTTACTTAAGGAAAATGCAGTTCTCATAGGTTCTCATCTAGCAAGTATTTTAAAACAGAAAATAAATATTTTATACTAGCAGAAAAAATAAGAGAGAAAGAAGAAAAATGTGCCATGTTCATGAATGGGGTACCAGGGGAAAATAAGGGTAATAACAAACTTAAATTACAAAGTAGACTGAATAAACACCAGTAAAACACAGCAAGAAAATCCTGAGAAATGCAAGATACATTGTCCTGGTGCTGGTGCAGCTCAGCTGCACTCGCACTGCTGACCCTGACCCTACCAGAGGGAATCAGGGTGGATGGAATTGAGTGAGGGAAGGAAATCTGCCCTGTGGATGGGAGGGTTTGACTGGCACAAGGCCACAGCTCGACGTAACACCCCAAATGAACAGCTACTGGCCAGGTACATTTAATTGTACATTTAATTTTCCATGAAAATAGGTATCAGTTACTTCTGCTCTGTCTCTCTCTGGAGCTTTCGCTTTGGCCATCTGGGATAAGTCTGGGTTTTTGATGCCATGCATGAGGCTGATGTGGTTCTCCAGCATGAATGGCTGAGGAAATGTCTGATTTTCATCTGTGCAGTACCTTGGAAATAAAAAAATGAAGACAATTTATTAGAAGACGTGCTCTTTGTACTGTGCCAAACCAAGAGCTGTCATTGGAGACAGACTCTAGTGAGTAATATACCATTAGGTTACCAAAATATACAGCAAAGCATCGTTTTAATAATAAAACATTACCCCAAGATAAATCTAGAACAGTTTGGAGTTTGTCACAGTGCTCATGAGTGAGAGTAGGGTATGTCTTCTTTACAGTGCTAAATAAATACAGGGACTGGTGGGGGTCAGGCCCCCTGTGACAAGTGCCAGAGGATAAATGATCAGGATGGAAAACATGGGAGAACAACAAAAAGAGACTCTGACATGAGAGGCCTACACAGAGGGAGCTGGTGTCTCGTGTGACACCTAGGAGGGCTGTGACACAACCCAGTCCTGCACCCAGCACTCCCAAGTAGCAAGGAGAACCCGCATCACATCCACCAGACTGTACCACAACACAGTCAAAATTCTTACCAAACTGCTGAAATTCCAACTTTTCTACCAACAACCTAGGCAGAAGCACTCGTGAACATATCACTTTTATGTAACTCTTCATGTTCTAACCTAGCAGGACTCCAGAGCTGCCGCAGAGCTGGCTGACATCTCAAACAGAAGCTGTGAAGGGGATGTGCCATCTGTACCTTCGCTCCTGGATCACTGAGATCTACTGGAGTAAGTGCCAGGACTTGCAGACATACAAACCAGCCCCCCTGAAGTACACAGAGGGTTCTGTTAGCAATTGAGAAAGCCAATATTGAGTATCTGTGCTGTTCTGGTGCCTGCCAGCACCACACGGTGGAGGTCCACCAGCTACACATGGACCTGAGCAAGGGCAAGTGACACCAGAGCCTCCTGAAGTGCCCTGACTGCACCTGAGACAGAGGCAACAAGGGAATAAGGGCAACAAGGAGGAGCCAAAGTGTCTCTGAGTAACAAAAACATCTTCTAAAAGGACAGAAAAAGATTCCTACTGATCTTCCAGTAACTGGAGGGAAATTAAGTAAGTCAGCAATGATGTGAAAATGTAGACATGCTCATTGAATACTTCTGGGTTTTAACAGGAATTGCTCAGAGGATAAATCAATATTTAATGATGATGGAATTTTCCTCCCTTGTTGAGAAAAGCTGAGAGGTTATTAAGTGGTATTTATCAAAAATAAATATGTTGAAAATCAAGTGTTTCAGACAGTTTGTACTTAAGACTTGGAAAAGAAGAACAAGATCTTATAACAATAACCAAGTGAATTATGAAAGAAAATACACAATACATCACAATATTTTGCAATTTGCCCTTATTTAGAATTCTTTTCATGTGAGCAGGGAAAGATGCTTTTCTAACCTGAATTACTCCAGTGATAAGCATGGCAGGAGGGTGTTCAAGCAAGTCCTCCATCACTGGTTTCTCCCTACAAATTTATCCAAAGCCAGTGACCTAAGCAGGGCACGGGGGAAAGGGGAAATCAGCTGGGAATGTTAGAAGCCAGAGGGAGATCACCTACAAGCGAGTATGCTGGAGCCACAAAAATAGTCAGTGATCAGATCCATGACAGATTTTATTCATGTTTCACATGGAAATCCAGAAGAAGAGGGTGACATGAAGTTAAGACATCAAAACCCCTGAAGAGAGTAACAGGTGATACAAAATGCCGAAAAGGAAGAAGAAAAGAGACACCAGAAGCAGAAGAAACAAGGAGCAGTGGACATGTGATCCCTTACAGAGAGCTGAAAAAAGTCAAGGAGGAATTCAGAGACTGGATGGTAAGATTTTCAGAACAGTGCCCTGGACAACCTAAGAGGGATCAAATGGAAGACAGGACAAGAGACCTCAGATCCAAACGAAGAGCAGCTCTTGGAGATGCTCAAATGAGAGGTTTCATCTGCAGAGTGCTGCAATTTCACTAAGTCTGCCACTACAATGATTGAAGAGAGCACAACTGCTGTCCAATTAAGACTACATCAACAGAGTTCGAGAAGGAGCAACTACAAGATGGAGAATTAAATGCAACCACAATTCCCTTGCTTTTCTAGCTGTGTTTTCTCTGCTGGCATGATCATGGCCCCTTGGGTTAACCAGTGGGTCCACAGCTGTGTGTTGTTCTGAAAAGTAACGAGGTAATGCACAGCAGGCTAGCATATCCTAGGCTGTCAGGAGTTTCCACACAAATCCTTCTTCCCAGTAGCCTCTTATGCTCATTTTGATCTTTAAACATTCCACTTTAAAAACAACTGATCCAGAGAGAACAAATTTACACAGATCAGGTGAGTGTAACACCCAAGACCATCACCCACAAACTCAAAGCTGAATGAAACACATTGGGAGCCAACATTTCATCTTCCAAGGTTCCAAGAGGTTCCAAGTCAGAGCAGTTACAAGAAATGGAAAGTTTAGAAGTCCTGGGTGAAAAAAAGGTCTCAGGAATGTATTCCCAGTGGTAATGTCTATGCTGCATCCATTTACTAAAAGCTGTTGTGGCTCACTAGATAGTCCAAAGAAATACAGTACTTGAGGAATGTACTTGTTCTCTTCAGATGAGGTTTTAGCAACTTGAGTGCAGTGAAGTGATGACAAATGTCAGAAACACTTGCATTAAACCAAAACTTTAAATAAATTAGAAAAATCCCCCAACCTATATCACTGCAAACTTCTTTTCCAATCCAAATATGCTTTAATCCTGTTTCAAAAGGATGTCTCAGAATGAGAGAGGAAGGAACTCTAACAGTCGCTCAGCATACAACTTTCTCTGCAGCAGTTACAGAGGGAGATTCACAGGCACTGGGCTTTGTTCTGAACTGAGATTGTATCCACAGTTAAAGTATATTCTCCAGCAATGATTTTCATTCACCACTGATTTACATAACTTGTCTGAAATCTCCAGATCCATTTTCCCATTCTGAGGCGTGACTTTCTAAACAATTCCAGCAAGATTAATTCTTCAACGCCCTGCAGCCTGTTCTGCCCTTGTAAAGCGGTGGCAAGATCTGGTTCATTAGGATTTTATGCACCTTCTGCATCCAAGGAGAAGGCACAAGGGTGATGCATGACCACATCAACCACAAAGCAGTGAAAGACCAGCCCAATATATTATTGGCTATTCCACAACGATGTACGATGTACATTTTGCACCTGCAGATCTCAAATCACACCTTCCCTTAAGTTTCCAAAGGACACTGTGCAGTCAAAAAGCAAGGTCTTACTTTATCCACTAAGTCTCTCATGTTTAACACATTCTTCTCATTTTCCCTAAGTAACTTACAGTCTGGAGCAGACAGGAGCAGCAGACAGGAGTTATTACAACTGCCAAACTCCAAGGATGAGAAGCAGTGTGCAGAGTGCCATTAGGTACGTACCAGCAGGTGTACACTTTCTTTGCTGTGTCGTGGTTGTTGCGGATGTGTCTGCGCAGGCTGTTGGAGGCATTGAACGAGCGCTCGCACTGGCGACAGGGATATCTCTTCACAGACTGGCAGGAAAAGAGAAGCAGCTTTGAACAGCAGGGACATGGAAGGCACTGACTGGATTCTAATTCTCATCCTCCTCACCTGGACATTACCTCTCAGATGCAAAAAAACCCCTTACATAATTCCACTGATAGAAATCACTGAGATTGTGA
Organism: Erpornis zantholeuca; assembly: GCA_013400515.1. NCBI lineage: Eukaryota > Metazoa > Chordata > Aves > Passeriformes > Timaliidae > Erpornis > Erpornis zantholeuca. The sequence continues at coordinate 173,616 of VZTN01015662.1, read as the reverse complement.
GATCCCACTTAGATTCAGCCCAACGGCTGGGTACTACCAGCATTGATCTTATAAAACCAGGACTACTTAAAGCACATGCTTGATTTTATTGATGTTTGTATTAGGAATTGCATATATGCTTCTCCTGTGGGTTCATTTCAGTACTGGGCCGTGTGCAGAGTTCACTCAGTGGAAGGTCCCTTTGGCCCCAGAAGGCAGCAGGACCCCAGTGAAGTACAAGTCCACTTACCCTTCTCGCTCCTTGTAATTCAGCACAGAAAAAAAGAAAAGAGCAAGCTGCTAAAAAGCATCACAAGGGCCCTCCTGTTATCCATGTATGATACCTACATCCCCCTAAGAAAGTCTGCCCTATAACCAGCCTTCTCCAAAATTTTCCTACAGCCCTTTGTATAACCTGCATGCACATTCCAGTTAAAATCTTCTTAGGCTTGTTTCATTAATACATATATGTATTAAACTGAAATATTTGCCTTTTTTCCTACTTCTGTGGAATTCAAATGGGAAAATCAGCATTCTCAGTCTGCCCTCATCTTCTTCCTTTGAAGTGAGGACATCATCAAGTGGGACAACCCAGCCCTCCCCAAATCCAGTCTGAAGGACTCAAACACCATGACCCAGCTTCCCATTCATGGCTGGGTGACTCAGGATATCAAGCAAGAAGTCCTGATGCCAAAGTACTGAGAAATCTGGCTGCACACAGGATCTTGACCCATGTTCTGCCAGCGACAAGGATTAGCTTGACAGAAGTAGGTCAAGGCAACGCAAGGCTTGAGCTGGATGAAGCCCACAAAACACTGAGATTTGCAGTTCTTGTAACGACAGCCCTGCAAAGGGGCCTGGAATGCAGGAGCCTGGTGCTCCTCCCCAGTTCCCTGCTCAAGTGTCTCATCTAAGTCCTTACCTTTCCGTGATTTCTCTTCATGTGGGACACATAGGTTTCCCGATCAGGGACCCACTGTGAACATTCCTTGCAAGTCCAACCAGTTCTTCTCAGTCTGGACTTGGATTCGGGATTGAGTCCTTCCACCCTCATGTCTTTCCTCATCAGAGGAGAGTGGGAAGTCCCATTGGCTACCAAAAGCTCCTTTGGTGAGGTATGAACCTGGTTCCTTGAAGCCTTCTCAGACTTCTGCTGGAAGTTTGAGAGCTCTTCAGGATTTTGGGGGACTCCATGAACACCCTGTGTAACAGTAATAGTGGAAATGCATGTAACATTTACATGTAATTCTTATTTCACACCCTTATTTATAAATGAATACTATTTACTATTTAAATACATCATTTAAATCCCCACTGGCCAAACAATGTAGTGTTGTCTTGCTCCTGTGTGTCTTCCCACTTCTCCTAGAAGCTTCTGCAGTGCTTTCCCTGACAAGAGATTTTCCCAAGAAACATGAGGCTTCTATTTCTGTTTCCTACATGACAATGGCCACTCCTTGCTGCTGCCTGTTTAGCACTTTGGATGAGTCCTGGGAACTCTGGTTAAACAGGGAAGATGCAATGGAAGAGAAATTTTAATTGTCATTATTTCAAGACCCTAAGCTCTAAAAACACAGAGCTTTGGTAAGCTCTGAATGAAATATTTGCTGGTATCCTGGGGGCTCCAAAGCTGCTTCATCTTTGCTCAAGGGACAGGAAGAGGAAATGTTTAAGTTTCTCCAAGTCTATTTCCTTCAGTTCCACTCCATCTATTGATATTTACATTTTTCACTGTTCAAAACTTTGCTCCTGACATATAAGACCAAGCATAAAGCCAGCAACCAGCCTTATAAGGAATATGGCTCCAGGCTCTTTGGTTATTCAACAGGCCAAAATCCAAAGTCCACCAAAAAGTTATTTTAACAAAGAAAATTAAACATAAGGAAAATAATCTAAAAATGAAGAGCTGTGGGAAAGGAAAAGCAAGTAAAACAGCAACATACCAGTGAAACCTCAAGAAACTCCCCTAGGAACAACAACAGTTCATCCACACAAAAGGCTAATTTAGAGGTTTAATTGTGCACAGTAATTAATAATGGGTGAAGTTTCAACACACGAAAGCCCCAGGCATTTGGAAGTCTTTCTGTGGGTTAGACACCAAACAAACCTCCAAACACAAGGTCTCAGCTGAGAAGTCTGTGTGCTTTGCACCTGGCCCAGCTGATGACCGCAGGAGCCACAGCACTGCCACCCCCTCAAGGACACAGACACGTCACCTTTCTCCCCACCTGGACATCTCTGGAGTGTTTCAGTGCCCATTACTCCACTGTTACACCACTGAGGTAAAACAAATGAGGATCATGGAAAAATGAAGTGATTTCTCTGCAGAATCAATACCAGGGAGCAGAACTAACTCCTGCTCTGCAAACCTTCAAAGCAAGGAAATGTGAGGAGGCACATGGATTCTTTATTTCACTTGTAGGCACATACTAGACAGCATCCCCTAAAAACTCTACCGCATGAAGAGGACCTCACAGGAGATGGGGGACTGCAATTACTACCCTGCCTCAGCCAAAAAACCTTCAATTACCTCAGAGGTTAAGAGACAAAGTTTTGTGGTGAAGATCTCAGGGTGCTGGTACACAACTGCTGCAGGCAGGTCCCTGGGGTGGGATCTGACAATGAACCACAAGGTGTGTATCTCAGCTCCAGCCTTTTAGCACTGTGGATGAGCACCTCTTTGAAGGTCCCAGTCTTAATTTCAACTCTATTTTCCTAGCTATAATGCACCAATATTAGGAATCATCGACTTCACAGGAGGGCTTCAAATTGTAATTCATTACTGCATGCAAAGCACTCCCAGATTTCCAAGTTAAAGATGTGGGGGAGAGAGCAAAGAAGGAGTTTTGAATGGATTTTGCTTTCAGGAATGAGCAAACAAATCTTCTGGCTTTCTCAGTGTAAGTATAAACAAAATTAAGTCACTGATTTAAAAAAAAAGTCCTTTTTTTTTCCTAATCAAAGGGAAAAAAGACTGCAAGATCTTTCTTCTGAATGCCACTGAGAAATCTACCAACAGGATTTCCATGGAGTGTTGTTAAATACTGAACATAAAAATATCCTGAGTAAAATAACAGAAAAACGTGGCACTTTTACATTTATGGGGTAATCAGAGCTGTAAGGCTGGTACCTCCAGGGTAATCACTTCTGCCTTTGTCAGTCCCCTCTTGCAGTCTGGAGTGGTTCAGAGCAGCAGGGCATCAAGGCTGTTAAATGCCATGTAACCTCCCTCTGAGGCAGCTGCAAAGGGCCAAAGCTCTCCAGGTGAGCACCCAACATGGTAGATTCAGCTTTCACTATATAAATTCAGTAACACCATGGGGAGAGATTAATTGCTCCTGTCTCCCAAAGATAAAGCTACCACATGAATTTAATTACTTCCCCATCCCTGGAAGCATTCAAGGCCACACTGGACATGGCCTGGAGCAACCTGGGGTAGTGGAAGGTGTCCCTGCAGGGGGTAGAATGAGATGAGCTTTAAGGTCCCTTCAAACCCAAACCAGTCTGTGGTTCTGTAGTTCTATAAAAACAGAAGAGATAAAAATCAAAGAGATTTCCCTGTAAAAACAAGTTTTTGTCATACAGCTAAAATGCATCTAAATGAGAGGAACTGCCTGCATTGAGACCAACTAACACAAACCACTCCATTGACATTTCCAGATCCTGTAAATTGCTGTAGTCGGTATTTTCCACTAAGATATTCCTCAAGAATCTTCCACTTTTTGAACAGCTTGCCTCACGTGGCTGATGTAAATTCTCAGTTAACTCAACAAATAGGATCTTGCACCAGTAAGAGAGGGAGTTACCTACCTTAACGTGCTGCATTAGCTGCTGCTTCTGCATATACACCAGCTGACATTGTGGGCACTTAAACACTCCCACTAACAACTTGCTGGTGTTCTGCTGGAAGTGCTCTTGGAGCAGCTTCTTCTTGTTAAAGACCATCTCGCAAGAGCATTTGTAGATCACCCTGAAACAATTAAAGAACGCCAATTCAGTCTCTCTGCCTCAAGAAGACAATGCAAAAAGTTATCTCAGCAACTCCAGAAAGGGATGGACTTTTGAGGAGGGCTGTGCTCTCCATGTGTTGTCAACACACACCCACGTGGGCAACTGAACCACTAACTCAACTGGGAAGAACAACAAAATGCCTCGGGCACATACCACAGCTTGCTAAAAATAAGTTTACTTCTATGCATATGCATAACTTTAACATGTGTGAGCACAGACAGACAGGAGCAAACACAAAGCAGACCAGCCAGCTACACACTGCTTTCAATCCCACCTTTCCATAGTTCCTCCCTCAAAGCATAGATTTTTGGCACTAGCTCAAGCCTTGGAGGGAAAAGCTACAGAGTGGAAAAACCAGGAGGCTTCTCTCTAGTGATTTTTGGGGGCAACACTGCCTGGGATAACTCTCCTCTTCCCTTCAAGTGCCAGATACAGCATTTACCCTGGAGCCAACTACCCAGAGGTGCCACTGTGGGTCCTGCTGGACAAAGAGGTGACAATTAAGTTGCTTTTATGGATGTTTAGCTCTTCCCTGCCCAAAGTCCTCTCCTCCTACCCAAGAGAACATGTTCATACCAAGGAGAGTGGTTTGGAACAGACCCCTGCTGGCAGACAAAGCAGCGGATCATCTTATACAAGGACAGAAGCCAAAACCAGAAAAAAACTGTGAGGGAAAGGGGGAATCCTGGAGCCACTCAGAGAAGGAAAAGAAGAAAGTCCACACACTTACTGAGTAGTCTTGTGAGGCTCTGTTGGGTGCTGGCTGGCCATGTGAGCCATGGTGCTGTCGGCAGACTTGAAGGCCTTCGGGCAAAAAGAACACTTGTGGAAGACTTCGCAGTGTTTCTCGTGGATGTGCACTTTGAGCATGGCGAGGGTCATGAAGACAACTCCACAATGGATGCACCTGGGGGAGGCATGACAAAGAGCTGAGTTACAGCCACAGCATCGCTTCCATCACACCCGTGGAATGGCACAGATGGAAGGACCAGGCTGCAGTGGGTCCTTGGTTCAATCTCTTCCATATTAACATGGAAGTGCCAAGCAGGAATATGATATAGGAATTCTGTGCAGAACTTGCAGCTAAATGTTAGCAAGAATCAAACAAGATCTATAAAAGAAACCTTCAGAGACTAAAACAACCCAAGAAGAATGAAGATGTGGTTCAACAGAATGCCAGCCCTGTACCTGTGAAAGCCAATTCCAGCACAGGTACATGTGAAGGACTAAAGTAAAAGTACCTGATGAGATCTCCTGTGGCAAAAAGCAGCACAAATACCAGTTCGTCCCCAGTACAAAACAAAGAGAAAGAATATCCAATCGGAAATCTTCAGCAACTGCTACTCCACTGAGCTCCAGAAAATCACAACAGCAACTGCAAAGATACTGAAAAAAGCAACAGAAACACCCAAAGAACTGATAAAGCTCATTAAAATCATTAAGATACAGGTGCTGCCTAAAAAGTGCTTCTCTGGAAGGGCTGTCTGGGTGCTCAGGGAAGAGAGAGAGGAAGAAGCAGAAAAGGATTCTTCTCAGCAGAAAACAAGGCCAAGAGGAGAGCAGGGCAACCCCTCTGGTCCCAGCCTACCTCTCCTCCAGACACACACCTAATACTCCCACAAGATGGCAACAACCAGCAGCCTTACTTCATTTGACTTTAACGCTCCTCCCCAGATCTGCCTGCTGTGCTCTGAGAGATGCCATGCTCCAACTTACAAGGGCATGTGAGGATGCAGCCACCTGCCCTCACCTGTTTCAAGCACAGCAGCCACAGGGTTTGCCATCCCTGTGATATGGGACCTGATATGGGACCAGAGCAGCCTCTCCCGAGGATATTCCATCAAAATGACACTGGTGGAACTCTGCTTAAGACAGCACTGCATGTACAGAGGTTAGAGCAGGAGAGCCCAGCCTGGCAGTGCAAGGGCCAGCCTTGTGCTTATGGGATGTGAGAGATGCACAAGGGACAACCTCCTCACCAGGTTTTCCCTTCATTCTGAGGGCACTGTTTGGGGCTGCGTGCTCGGCACAGCTGCGGCACTGCTGGTGCAGATGGACCCCAGCTATAGAGCACTGGAACAGCTCCAAGCCCGTATCTAAAACAAACAAGCTGCTGGAATATCCTTCCCTCCGAACCAGCCTCCCAACAGCGTCTAGGAAACAAGCCCAGGCTTTGAAGTTACACTTCAAAAGATCATTAGGCAGAAGCCAGCCTGAAGGAGCCAAACCCTCTCCCCCAGACTTTTAAGAAAACACAGAATTGCTGTTTTCTTAAATTTCAAGAGGGAAGCCGTGACAAAAGCTGGTGTCACCTTTGGGGAAGCATGAAAACATTCTGCTGGGGTCGCTCTGCTTTCAAGCCTGATCCTCAACCACATGAGACAGGGGAAGGGAGACTTTCTAGTACAGTAACACCAAGAACCACGTTATTATGGAAGAATAAATTCTCCAAGTATAAATGGAAGAACAAATACTAATCCTGGCAGTAAGGAATGGCTGGTACATCCAGGAATATCCAACAGGCTTCCTCCGCAAACACTCCCTCAACGAGAGATGGTTCTGCCTGACGCTTGATTTTGGGAAGTGCTTCATTAAGAATGAGGAATGAAACAAGCACTAACTTGGGGTCAAATGATCACAGGTTAATTTAATTTACAGTAAATGGAAGTCTAAACAACAGCCACTTTGTAATTAAGAATCCCAGCGCCAGAAGGACAAAGTCTGATAAACTAATTAGCTGAACAAAGTGGATGGAGGATGTCAAGAGGCTTGCCATGTAATTCCTGCAAACTGCAAATTCTGCTATAATCCCCAGCACTCTTGGATCCCTCAGGGCAAGGAGGGGTGGCTAGAAGTCTTGGAAAGCATCCTGTGAGAGGAGATAACAGCTACAAGATGTTGTCTTAACCCTCTGAACACTTCCTATGCCATCACCTTCCAGCCCCTCATTTCTCCAAAGGGCACCAAGCAGAAAAATGAGTCCCAAACTGATGGGGACAGCTGGAAGGGGCTTGGAAAAAGTGGGTAAGGTAACACTTGGAGCCAAGAAGAAAGGAGCATTAAGGACAATCTTGTTGAGTTTCATTTTTAACTGTAGAAGACTATTCTCATTTTCAGTGCAATCACTAGCCATGACTCAACTCCAAATAAAACAACCATACCCCAAATGTAATTGAAAACATTGGGGTATTAGCAGAAAAGGAGACAGAATAAGGACTTATCACAAAACCAAACCTGTGCTCCAGAAATCCAAGAAAAACAGGGACATAAAGAGAAGAAGCAAAAGTCAAGTTCATCCTGGGGGGATTTAAAGTGTTCCTCAGCTTTTCAGCTCTGCAAGTAAGAAATGTGAAAGAAAGGAATAAAGCCACTCTGTGACTACAGGGCAGATGCCACAGATTATCTAGATATGGTCCTGCAACCAAAATTTATCTCTTCTGTTTTCAACAACATCAGTGACATCAGCCCTGCAGCGGAGACAGGCAGGATAACAAGGATGGCACAGCCAGACGTTCACCTGTCTAGTGGACTCAGCTTTCACAGATGAGCTTCAGCAGACATGAATTAGAGGGGAAGTTAAAGAAATTCAGCTTTTAGACAAGCTGGGTAAAGCTAAGAAATCCTTAGTATAACTTGTGAGCTTTGCCTTTGTTTAGAACTCCACTGATGTCCCTGGCCCAGAGAGCAGGTATCTGCTAACGACATCTGTATACAGATGGAAGCTCTCCTTGCTGGATTCCCAGTGCCACTGAAGTCCCAAGAACTACACCAAACCCAAGCTCATTTGCTGACATCTACTCCATTCCCATTTTTCCATCTCAGGGAAAACATTTTTTCCTCCAGCTTTCCTCCTTCCCAGATTAATTCATTTCCAAACAGCCCCAGTGTCACAGCCATTTAATATGTGATGGAATTAATTCTTTGTTGTGGGCTGGGTCTCCTCAAATCAGATCCCACATTAAAAAACTTTATATAATTAAACTCAGAATCAGTTTGTTATGTGCCTCTTGTCTTCATGGTTGAAAGAAAAAGCTCTTGAAAACCTCGGTGTGATTCAGACCAAACCACACAGCAGAGCTTCCTGAATCTGCAGACATCTTAAAAGAACAGCTCCAAGAGCAGAAATTGCCCTGTTTGTTTGAAATCTCAGAGTATTTAATGGCAACCAAGAGAAACAGAACTTTAAGGAAACTCAAAAGATTACCCAGTCTCATGTCCCATGCAAACCATCATGTGTTAAGAGCTGTGCTGCAGCTTGGGTGATTTAAAGATGCCATGGAGGGAAGGCTTGTAGGGAAAAGTAACATCTTATTAGAGCAAGCAGTTTAGTTGGGGAAAAGATACTGTACCACATCCAGAACCTCGGGAGCCTTCCTCCACCTGTCTCAGCTCATGAGAACTGTTTGGAGAGTTGTTGGGGCATAGAAGGAAGTAATCTATGCTCTTCTCATAGAGGCACACATCCTCAGCCCATTACAACTGACATAAATATAAATTCAAGCCTTAAGGAGATTTAGAGGATTAAGATCTGCAATCTTTTTGCTGTAAGTATCAATCCTGAGACACCCAGTTATAACACGAATTCAATACAAGAGCTTCTCAGCTCAAAAGATGCCACAAAATAATGTCTGCTCTCAGAAATCTTCCTTAAATCCAGTTAGTAATTTCCCATTTCAAATGCGTTTTGTCATGCAGAAAACCACACCAGGCTCCAGCTACATCCACTTTCATTTCTGCTGTAAGTAAGACACATTTTACAGTCACATAATGTTTGGGGTTGAAAGGGACTTTAAAACTCATGCCATCCACTCCCTGCCACGGGCAGGGACACCTTCCACTACACCAGGTTGCTCCAAGCCCTGTTCAGCCTGTCCTTGAACACTTCCTGGGATGGGTGTCCTGGTTTCAGCTGGGATAGAGTTAATTTCTTCTCAGTAGCTGCTACGGTGCTGTGTTTTGGATTCAGAATGAGAATAGCATTGATAACACACTGATGTTTTGGGTTTTGCTAAGGTTTTTGGTTTTTGCTAGGGTTTTTTTGTGTGTGTGTCTCCTGCTCTGCCAGCGAGAAGGCACACTAAACAAATTGGGAAGGAGCACAGGCAGGGACAGCCACAACCTCACAAGCACAACCAAACTGCAGAGGTGTAAATTGCAGAGAGCTGTGGAGCTGCACACACCTGAAGCCAACTTTGCGGGAGTAGTGCAGGCAGTTCTCCTTGACGTGGGTCTGGAAGTAGGCGGAGCGGCACACGGCCCCACACTCCGGGCAGCAGTACGGGGACTTGTGGGCGTGGATCCTCTGGTGGGCACAGTAACTGCACTGGTTGGGCAGCATCATCTGGCACACTTGGCACGTCTGATGGAAGAAAGGTTACATTAGTTAGTTATTCTCTATTTGGGATTGTTTTCCCCCAAATTCACCCTAGAAAACTTCCAGATTTAAAGGAAGCACAGGCATATTCCTCTAGCAGTAGCATCAACTCCACAAAGCTCTTTACCTCCTTATCATCCTTTCCCAACATCTTTCACAGTTAACCATTCCAAATAAAAGTTCCGTATTTAAACCACATCCTCTACGGTTTATTTCCTTTTTTCCCCATAAAAAAGGAAAGCAAACTCTTTCACCTCTTAGCTCTGATGATGTTCTGAATGCTCAGCACTTTCATTTCCTGACTTGAGAAGGAGAGCACTTTTCTCAACAAGCCCCCACCCACACCAAAACATCATAAAAAAGGAGGAAAATTATAGCCTGACTCCAAAGCCCTGCTGCTGAAGGCAGTACAATCCTGATGTGCACCTTCCCCATCAAAAGCATTGCTGTGTCTTGCAAAATTTCTTTGTATCAGATGAAATTTGAACTTTCCAAGACCACAAACTGTGTTTCCCTTAGAGAAACTTCTTGATGACTAGAAATAACGCAAAGCCTCTTTCTCTCCCTCCTTCATCCTTAATGAAAGCCATTTTTACATACACGCTTTACTATCAAAACTGACTGCAGAAGCATCATTTACTTGACATGTAAAGTTTTTATGTAGATGTATCATTTCTAACAGCTGTCAAACCTCTGCTCCCTTTCACAGGTGTCCCAACTCTCTGTATTCCTTCAAAGCCCAGGAGCAGCTATTTGTCCTCTGTAGGATGCATATTCCTGGATGCCTGAGCAGTAGAAGAGCTGGAACAGATCCCAGCCCACCCTGAGTCCCTTAGGAGCAAAAGCTCTCTTTCGACATTAATAGTCCCATGTAAAATCACTCCTCTAACTTAAGAATGAATAACAGCAGGCAGCTATCTATGGATTATCAGATCAGGTAATTTAACTAAATAATTTTTGTGGACTTCACTGCTGGCAGCCAGGGTAGAAACATGCAACAGAAGCCCCTAAATCTGAGAAAAAATAGAATAAAATTAATGGCCAACTCCCTTTTCTGTATCATTGCTATCTCATGCAGTACATCTGTGATGCTCCACTAGATAACATCCATCAGGGAACTGTCAAAACCCCTGCAGGTAAGAGAAAGCATCACTTATAATAAAATGACAAACCTGAAAGGTTCATGGGGTGGAAAGGAATAAAAAATTAGGCAGTCAAAAGTGCAAACTGCAGAAATTGCCAAACACAGGAAAAGCTTCAGACACGTGATCCAAGATATGTCACAACTTAAGTTTAGAGGAAAAATGGTTTCTCCAGGAAGGAGAGAAATGAGTGGAAAAACCAGGTGGTAGGACCCAATGTACAGGCTCACATGCAATTAAAGGAAACTCAAGAGCATTTCAAATGCTGCAGAAGTCCCCTAATTTCAGCAAAGAAAAACAGTGCTAATGAGCCACGGGAATGGGAAAATGGGAAATAGAAAAGCCCCCAGGATGTCTCTGCAAGGAGCTGAGCAGGACCCTTAATTCTCCAATGCGCACTCAAATCCCCATGTAAGAGCTACAAGAAGTAAGTAATAAGCAATAAATTTGTAGTAAGTAAGAGCAGTAAGTAATAAGTAAAAGCAGTTTTATTGTAGTTAAGACATTTTTTTCCTAACTAGCTTGAGATTTGCAGTGGAAAATTTATCTCCCTGGCATTGTTAAAACAGGACTCTTTTTTGCTGTGATCTCAACTAGTATTTGAAGCAGAGTCAGCACAACCACAAGCTGAAATCACCTTTGCCCTTGTAACTCAGTGAGAAACACTCTCTCCAGATCCTGCCTTGTCAAAGCCCATTTAGTTTTGATTTTAAGTCACTTTGAGGCTCACCTCTTCCTCCCCCGCATGTCATACCCACTGCTCCCAAAATCAATCACCCCACGTGGAAAACCTGAATTTTCACCACTCTGTGTGTTCCTGTGCTGGATCTAAAACATGCCAAAACCACTCAGTATTTGATGAGCTACACGCCTGGGCACTGCTGCCTGGGGATGTCAGAGAAGCAGTGAGCTCCCATCCCCTCCTGTGTTATGTGAAAGGCCCCACAGGGACCAAAACCATGCTAACAGAGGGCAGAACAGTTTGGGGACTGTGAGCAAGAGGCATCAAAATTGTGGTTATCTACTTCAGGCCTGGCAGGAAGACTGCCAGAAAGTATGGACACATGACATGGTAATAAAAAGCAAGACTCAGTGAGGATAAGGCTAAATGAATTTGTTGCTCCTGCAGACACCACGGAAGGAGCTGGAAGGATTCCCACACTGACACCACACACCACAGGGGGTACAAAACCAGCTCAAGCCTCCAAGTTCAGATTGTCTTGTGGAAGAGTCTAGACATTGGGTAGTAAACAGACAAAGAAGAGTGATGAGACACAAGAATAGATGAGTGAGAATAAGGAAACTGTCATCCTTAAGCAGCATTACTTCTGGACTTGGGAAGAGTCAATGCAGCTTCTCCTTTCTGGCCACATGGAACTCTCCCGACTCTTCAGAGGAGTCAACAACCACATGGGTAAGGAACATCTGTGCTGCAATGGGTCAGGCTACCTAGATTGCCTGAACAGCTTTGCAACATCCTTCACCACAAGATTTTGAGGAAACTAAGGTACCACCACACAAGAGAAGGACTTTGCTTGGATAATTAAGTGGTCAGAAAAGAAGAATAAGCAGTCCTTTGACAGAGCAAGGTCCCCAGGAAGTTCTGCTGGCATTTGGGCTCTTCAAAATAACCTCAAAGTATCTGGGAAAGTTAAACAACAAAGACTGATGATCATAACCCAGTAATTCAGCATGTTACAGATAAGGGATGACCACAAGGGCTGGCTGCAGAAAGAACATGCAGGGCTGAGGGTAATAAAATGAACCAAGCAAGGAACATCCTAGAGCTGTGGAAGGTTCCAGGAAGAGAAAAAAAATATAACTGATATCTTCATGTTGACACTCATCCTTTTCTCAATGCCTGCAGAAGACATGAGGCCAGACATGCTGCCCAAGGGGGTAACAGGAGGTTCTGCTCACCCCTTTTGCACCAGGAGCTGCTGCACTTGTCAGGAGCCAACGTGAGGCCACACTGGGCTCCCCACCAAACACTTAAGTCTTGGACATGGAGTGGTTTTTCCTTTTGCAACTATTCTGCTTCATATGAGAAATTATAACTTGGTTCCAGATGTCACATTTTTATCTCCCTCTTAGTTTTCCGTGACTTTTCAAAGAAGTCTGGCAGCAATTTGAGACATTCATTAGTCAGTTATTTCTAAAGCATGTTACCAGGACAGGATTTTGAGTTGTGTAATGTCTGTGTTTTTCATATACTCCCATAGCCTATGCTTTAATCAAGAGTTATTTATTACAAGTTTTCTTTCATTCTGGTTTGCCTGCCACATTTCATTTGGGCTTTTCTTCCACAAGTCACATTCACACACAGACAAATGCTCAGAAGCTCAGGCATTTTGGAATACTTGAGTTGATTTCCATTCTTACTTATTAGCTTCTTCAAAAGGGGAAAAAATTTAAATATTCACTAAGATACAGTAAAGACTCAACTACTACTAATCAAACAAAGTTTGTCTGTTAAACCCAACTTGTGGCCACAGAGGTGTTTGCAAATCAGGGCATTTATAGTAAAACACAGTTTTGCCCCGGACAGTGCCTGTGGACAGGTAATTGGCTTTAGCATGAGTGAAGAAACATTCCAGCAGTTTTAGTCTCTTTGCTGTTCCAGAGTTAAGTGATAGTGATGAAGCCCACATCTACTTAAGAGCCGCCCCCAGACTACAAGGTTCCACCTTCACATGATCATCATGGAGCTTCAGCTAAAAACACTTAGGCACCAACCCTATGGCATGGGACCAGGGCGATGAAAGAAGGAAAGATTCACAAACCAAATTATCTCTAAACAAAACCAAACCAAAACAAAAAAACACCCAAAAAAACAACAACAACATTACTAAAGACTCAAAGTGAAACAGTCATAGGGGAACAGAAATTATATTTGCAGACTGTTAATGTTTTAAAGAATGCTTGCCCCTAACAAATTCAAACCAAAAATCCCCTACCAGCGGTGCCCTAAAGCCCCAGTTCTTCCCAAATCTAGCCCTTTGCAAACTATATTTTTTTCTACTTCAGCCAGAGTTGCAGCCAAGGGATTACAGAGAGAGATTAGTAGGATCCTCTTGTTATTAAAAAAAATAGTGACCAATTACTGCTTAAAGGTTAACTTCCCATTAGCTCTCTCTTACTGCCTGGCTGACACCAATGCCAGCAACCTGCAACCCTCAGCAGGGATGCTCTGACTGTAGTGGTGTGGTGTGCTGGCTCTGGGTGCTCCCAACACCTTCATCTCTGCCCCTTGTGCTCCCCTTCCCACATCCCTCTGGGATGACTCTTTGTGGGCCATGCTACAGTCAAGCTCCAGGTGCTTGGAGGGCTATTTTTGACTTACTTCAACCATCCAGGTTACAGCACTGCTACAAAACATTTTACCAGTGTGAGGAGAAGCAGTGAGCAGAGAACTGAATCTGCTGTCACTGTGATAACTGAACTATGCTCCTGCCCAGGTTCTCTCTAAATGAACAGGCATCATTGCATTAACAGGTTCAATTCATGTATGAAAAGAACCCCTTCAACAGACACTCAAGATTATTCATTTGAAGAAGAAAAGCCTAGAACCCAACTGATACTCTAAAACCAGTGCGTTCAAGTTTCAGTGACAAAATATAGGTCAAGGCCAGTCCTAATGTAGGGATTTTATCCTAATTAACACTCCTATGTTGCCATACCCAAGCAGAGCAGCTATTGTTATTTCCTTGGGTTACTGTTGCCTATTTTGTCAGCCTAAGGAACCAATGCCACTGAGGGAGCCTGCCTGACCTTCAGCCAAAGGGCATGCTCCTAAAACACCCTTTAATCCCAAACTTCTCCCATCCATCCTCTCTTCTACCCTCGGCTCACTCCCCCCTCACATCTATTCATCCTCAGCCTCATTGGTGCCTCCCACCTCCTCCCTTAGACCTTTTGTATTTGCATCCCTGAATGTCACAAATTCTTCATCATTCCCAGATCCAGTGTCCTCCTCAGACACTCACCAAGACCAACTTCTATACACACAACTCAATCATCCCAGCACACCAGGATGCTTAAGCTTCAGTAAGGCACTCAAATAAAAACTTATCTATGGAAACTAAGGCTGTTAAATAAACACAAAATCCATTCTTTTTACCTGGAAAAATCCCTGGTTAAAGCATCAGTGTAAACCTAGAAACTTGACAGCTTAAAGAAACAATGTGGAATTGCAATGGAAAAATCCACTAGCATCACAGATCTTGGACAATATTGCATCAAATCAGCTTACTTCCGAATCTGCTAAATTTGTAGCTCTTTTCTCTTTATGATCTCAGCTGTAATTTCAAGAATTTCAGTTTCCACATTTTTTCTTTTGACCCACTGTACCAGATTTGCGTGGCAAGGTTTTGGTAGGGAGGTGTTGCAGGGGTGGCCTCTATGAGAAGACACCAGAAGCTGCTCCCATGTTGGACAGAGCTCTGTGATGTACTTGTCACTGGCCAAGGCCAAGCTCTTGAGCAGCACCTCTGGGATGACAGATTAGGAAAAGGTAAAAGATGCTATGCAGCAGCAGGGAGAGAGGAGTGAGAAGATGTGAGAGAAACAGCCTAGATGCCAGAGCAGGTTCCCTGCATACCATCATGAATCCATGGTGACACACGTTGTCCCCCTCTCATCCATGGAGGACCACACTGGATGTACCCTGAAGGACACTACAGCCCACAGAGAAAGCCCTCACTGGAGCAGGTTTTCTGGCAGGACCTGTGACCCCGCGGGAGGCCCATGCTCTTCCAGCCTGCTCCTGAAAGACTGCACCCCATGGAAAGGATTCATCCCAGAGCAGATCCTGAAGAACTGCAGCCTGTGGTTCTTATGCCAAAGCTGTTTGTGAAGGACTGTCTGCCACGGGAAGGGACTCCATGACGGAGCAGGGGAAGAATGTGAGGAGGAAGGCTGGGTAGGCACCTGGTACCAACTAGAAATCTGAAGTCTCACTTGCTAAAATGATCACTTAGTGTATTAAATGAGTTTTCACATCCACACTTTCAAGTCTCCAGCGTGACCCCATATGCTACACGACACACAATCCCTCTCTTCTCTTACAATGGTGACATTAAAGGCTTCTGCTCTTTCCTCCACCCTGCAGGGTTGATTCCTGCCCATCCGTGATGACCATCTCGCAACCTCCCAGCTCTGCCTTTTTCTTCTCACTTTGCACTCCAATTTCTTGTCTTCCTGGCCTGTCCTTCCCAGAGACCCTGTGTCCCTCCGTCACAACATTCCAGTCATGCAACACATCCCACCTCTTTCCTGTGATGCCAACATGACCAGAGTCCTGCACGTAGATCACAGGATCATAGAATGGTCTGGGTTGAATGGGACCTTGAAGCTCATCTCATTCCAATCCCTGCCATGGCCAGGGACACCTTCCACTAGACAAGGTTGCTCCAAGCCCTGTCCAATCTGGCCTTGAACACTTCCAGGGATGGGGCAGCCATGGCTTCTCTGGACTGGAGATTGTGTTTATTGCCCATGGTGCTTCCATCAGCATTAGACACTTCAGAGGGCACCTTCTCCCCACAGCAGGATTGAGCAGACCATCACTACTACCTGGGCTCTCATTCTGCTGCCTGCCACCCCCAGAACTCTGCAGTCACCTCTGAGATATTCTCCAGGTTGCCCGGAGCAGCATCAGAGGTGCCCAGCTGAAGAAGAATGCGGGAGCAAGACTCTTCCTTCTAGTGCCAGCTAAATACCAGCTTCCAGCCCTACTTCCAGCCTACCCAGGGCAGCCCCCCTGACTCCAGCTGTCTCCTCCTCCTCACTCTCAGCCACGTCCTGGCCCCCAGTTCACAGCCCTGCTCCTTATCCTCTTCTCTCCAGCTGTTCTCAGTCCCCCAGGGGCTGCAGGACCACCAGGGCCAGGCATGGGTTGTGAAGAGGGTGGGATTATTGCCTCATGGCAACAGAACACACACTGATTTAAGCAGACCACAGAGTCACACCACAGCTTTTCTTCCTCACCAGCCTCTCTTCCTCATCCTGATGCTCTGGTTTGGCCTTGGGTGCAGGCTCTGCTATCCTGCCACTCATCTCTTTGTCTTCACTCCCAGCAATCTCTGCCTGGAGCTCCACTTCCCCAACATGCTTTCATCACAATATCTTCCATCCCTTTGCTTCTAGAAAATCCACAGGGAAAATTGCCATATTAAAGAAAATCCATCCTCTCTAGTACCTAAGGACTGCATTAATCACTCTTGGTTTGGGACAGGGAGAAAACAGTGCTTTATGGGGCCAAGGGAATTTTTTGCTCATTTTCAACCCTCTTGTTTTCTAAATTAAAATATGAACTTGGAGGGGGGAAGGAAGAGAAAAATAGGAAAAATACAGCTGCTGTCTTTCTTTTTTTTGCCACTGGGAAATTACCAGGGTGGCATGTGGTCCTTCTAGCTCCTGGCAAGTTTTAAACAATAAATTATAAAGCATTGATTTAAGAGGAGGAAGGAAGAATAAAAAGAAAAGGCAGCAATAAAATTGCTTTTAAGTAACTCCAGTGTAGGTGGTATGTAAACAGGACACGTCACAACTCATTGAAAAATTCTTACTGGACAAAAAAAAGACAAAAGAACAAGAAAAAAAGTAAGGAGAACAAAACCACAAAGGTTCAAGAAAATTCAGAGGTCCTGAGTTTATATTTTGTACTTTATTCAAGTTGTTAGCTACCTTGGTGAATTTTGGGTGGTCAAGTCAAAAAAGAAAGAAAAAGAAAAAAGGATTAAACATATCTGGTTACCAGTAGATGGACCATTATGCCCAAGAGGGTCAGGAAGTGCTTTTAATTCTTGCACATGTTATTGTGCATTGGTCTGTCCTTGCCAAGAAAACAAATAAGCTTCGTCTCAAAATCAGTTTGTGTCTTTTGTTCCGTTACTTCTGCTGCAAAGCTCTTCCAGAAGTCATTCCTCTGATGATCACAGACTGTCCTCTAATTTTCTACGTAAATCTATTTCTGTCTGTTCTTGCATCGTTATTGCCCCTCAATTTAAAAGCTCCTTTCTACAAACATCACACCAGATACAGGGTGAGAGTGGATACAGAGGACATTCTGCAATGAAAAGCACATCCTAAATGCAGGCACCAGGAGCTGCATGGGATTTGTTCCTCTCCTGTAATTTGATCCCTGAAAAGGCTACAAAACACTGTCTGATGACGATGAACTGCCCAGAGCAATTCCTGTGAGAACAGGAAGTACTTCTTGTGGGCAGATTTAGTTTCTGGTGAGGAAAAAAGTGCCACTATACTCACCTTAATCCTTTGTCTGCTTCAGTGCTGAAGTAGACCCACCCTCACTTACCAGGCCTTTGTCAAGCTAAACTCATAAAGGGTTTTAATTTCCCCTTAAGAGATCATATTTCCATTTCTGGTCATTCTTCTCTCACTTATTCCAGTCTATCCTGATAAACAAAACAATACACTGCTCTCCAGCTCGGTTATTTCTAGCAAGAGGGAGCATTACCACAGCCCTGACTGGTGCTGTGGATTGACACAAGTCTCCTGCTCAGTTGTGTCACCTCAGTCATTCAAGGACTTCTCAAGACTAAAAATCCTACCTATGATTGCTTTTCATACCATTCCTACTCAGTCTTCAAGATCATCTAGATTGTCCTGTAAAATACTCCCCATTTTCCACGACTTTTTACTTTGTTAGTTCGATTCAGCAAATTTTTTTACACAGTCATCCTCCAAGGTCTCCTTAACACGGATATTAACTCTAGAGGTACCCAAAACCATCCCTTAGATCTCACAAAAACCTGATCCCAGTTGCAGTTATTTCCTGGATTTTACCTGATTCAGCTCCAACTTTTCCAGTACATCCATTCTCCATGCAGCACTCTAACAGCCATCTCATTGAACATTAAGGAGATGAGGATATACTCATTTCTCTATTCTAAAAATAAAGATTAGTTTGGCATAAACTACACCTATTTAAATATCCTTTCACCCCCCCCCCACAAAAGATCTTGCTCTAGAACACACCACTTTATCAGACCAAACAGACCTGAAGCTACACAAAACATCTGGTACCACCTCTTCAACATCTGGACAAGTATAATGCCTACAGAGAGCACAGCTTCTGGTTTGAACAAAATCCAACCTCCCAGCTATTCAAATTCCCATTCTGCTTCCTTCTTGCAGTTCAGCAATGGAAAAGCAGCACACAGGTCCCATTGAGCAACTTGATTCACAAGCTTGCAAAAATTGAAGAATTGGCGTCACTAGTTGCCAAAAAAAGGCAAAGTCACTGGGATCCATTAAGATGATCCACTCAAAACATACATCTAATAAATCCAGTTCTTTCTGTTTCTGAAGTGGATTATTCAAGCCTGTATCTTCCCTACAAGCCACAGAGATCCCATCCCACCGAGGTATTCAGCTGGGAGGAACTGCCTTCATCCTACAAATATTCTGTACCAAAACAAACCAGGTAGGATTTCCCTGTTGTACTCTGAGCAACTGCAATCATGTACGTTCTTAAAATACAACATGCTCTCAATCATTTATCTACAGGTCTTTCCTTTAGAAAACCACAGCACCTTCTCAACCACATCACCGTCCCCCTCTCTTCCTCCCACTTACTTCAAATCTCCTCCTTTTCCTGCTCTCCAGACCACATCCCTATCTTTCTTCCTTCCTGCGACAGTAATGTGACCCAGCCATGTCATTCTCATTTTGGCCACACCTAGGAAAGTCATTTACCATTATTCGTCCTATTAATGTGGGATTTACCCGCAGCCATGTAGGAATGTAACACCAGCTATTTCTGAAGCCACCATCTAGAAGAAAGAGAAAACCCAACAATCCCATTTCAAGCAGCTCTGTGAAACCTGAAAATGTCCCAGTAATTCAGAAAGTCATGGTAAGAAATTCCAATTAAAGTGAAAAGTCTTAAGTATCAACACAGGATAAGTTTTCTCATGGAGCAGAGCCATTTTAGGCTCTTCCCCCTCTCCAATCCAATCATTCGTGCCTCTTATCACAGGGTGCTCATCCTTCAGCTTCTGGGTAACTGAAAATATTGTACTGAAAAGTAAGTCTCTTTCCTGCTATTTCTTTTCTCCATCAACCCCATTGGATCAACCCTTCCTTCTTAGCAAGGTGCCACACCAAAGCCGTATCCAAAACAGTTTATGAGTTAAAAGCACCATAACTGAGCACTTCAAAGCCTGTTTGGTTTCTCAAGTTACAGTCACACTGGATGTACATCCAGATTTGGTGTCATTTAACAGAAAAGCTTCCAAGAACATTGGTCAAAAATCACCTGGATTATTTTCCACAGGTCTCTACCTTCTAGTACAAACGCAGGTGCTGCGGATAAATTGCTTTTACCCTTTCCCTTCAGATGAAGTTGCTCTTTCTATTATACATTTATCTGCCCCTCTCCAAGAATCCTCATTTTTAGTGACAATCTGGTACAAGCATCTGAATAGTCACAGATCAAAAGCTTTTGGCCATAATACAATGGGGACCTGCCCTGCTACTTCTTGAAGCTCCTTAGAAGGCATAAATCAAGCCACATCTTTATGTGGAAAGCATCAGTACTTCCTAGTTTCTCCATGAGGCATGGCAAAGAGTTTGTGCCTTAATTCTGGGATAGAGTTAGAAATTTAAAAATACAAAACATTTCCAAATTATCAGAGTGCAGTTTTTTGCTATCTTTAGGAAACTATGACAATCGCACCCTCTACCACTACTTGTAAACCAACATTTCAATAGAGTGAGAAAGACGTCAGGTATGGAGGAAGAAACACACAGTTTTTGCTCAAATGCACAAAATTATGATAAAACTCCAGATAATTAGTCTCTTGAGATCTAGGTATGTGGCTCATAGCCAAGCTTGCCCACAACAATTAATACTACTTCTGCATCCTGACAGATTGTCCCACCACTGCAGCATGCCGTGGGTCAGGCACGACTGGTGTGGACTGTGGTTTTAATTAGATGTACCAGTATGTAAATCAACACCTTCTGCCCCATGGACATAGTGGTTTTGAACCACTACTAGGGGCACTAAAGTATGTTCACTACAGGTGTTACATCAATGCCTTCTTCAGCAACACAGTTTCAGAGAATCAGAGAATCCCAGACTGGTTTGGGTTGGGAGAGACCTTGAAGACCATCTTGTTCCAATCCCCTGCCACGGGCAGGGACACCTTCCACTAGACCACAGTGCTCCAAGCCCCATCCAACCTCACCTTGATCATTTATGGGGATGGGGCACCCATGGCTTCTCTGGGCAACTCATGCTGGAGCCTCACCCCATCACAGGAAAGAATTTCTCTACACCCAGTTTCTACCACAGCACCAAAAAACAGGTGTCCTGGCACAAATCTAGAGATGGAAACCAGAGTTTTCAACCACTTCTACCACGTAAGAAAGTGTTTGCAAAATGAGTCACTTGATCCTTTCCTGCTCATACCAGCATTTCTCTTTTTTCTGACCAAAACAGAAAGAACACTCCAAGGAATTAACTTGATGCAGAGTCAGGGTATCATCCTGGAAGGAGGTGGCCATGTTCTCCTATTCCAGGAGTTCACCACACACATTCCAACAGCTTTGCCTATGACCTTCTCACACCATGATTAATAGTATTACATTCATTAATACCCTATATGCAAAACCTTCAGCTTCTTAGACCTTGATACTGCTGGGAGCTACACTGTGTTATCCATGTGGGACATGGTGAAGGTCACCCCCACCTTTTCCCTTAGACAGCTCAGAGAATCAGGGACCACTATGAGACCACTGAATTTCACCCATCCTTTTAACTCCCAGCCCAGTGACACCAAACACCTGGGCTCTGGTAAAAGGTGGTGGGATGGCTTCCATCATCTACTGCTAAATCCAGACCTACAATTAAAGGCACAGGGCACAAATGCTTATTTCCTTAAAAATGTAACAGCTTTATGGAAACAGATGTTCTAGGAACAGCATGGAGCACCACAGGGCAGCCTGGAGGACAGCAGATACAGTGGAAATTCCAAAGCAGAGCATGCATCCTGTGGAGTATAAGCACAGGAAGATCAAATGGGGAGGAACTGGTTTCAGAAGCTCAAAGGTAGCCTCTTTTTCCAATGCTTCTCTTCAAAAAATACTGTAAAAATAATCTCACATCTAGCAGAACTACTTGAAGTGAAAGACTTAAACTCTACTCTTGGTTAAGTTACAGAATAAATTATGTTATTACGAGCTAAAAATACTTACTATCACACATTCTTTTCCTCTTTAAGGAGCTCTTGAATTAATAATCCCACAACAGAAATAGGAAGTACATTTTTAATGCCACTGATTAACACTTTAGCTCACTTTGGAGCACTCACTATATCCCTTCTCCTGGAATTCTTACTGCCAGACCGCTGACATTTCCTAAAAATGCATTATAGTTGAAAAATAAGTTCAGGTGTTGACAGAGCACAGTGCTCACTGGCCTGCCTCGGGCAAGAAACCTGATTACATGGCCACATTGATCTCTTTTGGCCTCGCCACTTTTTATGACATCAAAACCATTCAGCCATAATCTATTTTTTTTTTGTGGCTGATGAATTTAAGATAACAAAGCATCTAAATGGGACCGCAGCAACCTCAATACTACTGCAAGCCATTCAAGCAGCACAGGGAGGCTCTGGAGAGTGCAGGTGCTCTGACAGCCATGGGACAGATGTGATCATCTTCCCAAATGATGGCATGGAGTCCTAGTTTGAGTGAAGCCCTCGCACCGGGAGCCAGCTCTGCTGGCAGCCACACCGACCTGGAAAGCTTTCACATCATCCAAAGAGATAAGGAGAAAGGAGTCCTCCTCCTCTTCAACTGCCAGCTGATTAACACTTAAACAACACTAACTGTGTCTTCCAAAATAAAAGCCATAAACGAAGTGTATGGTCCTGGTACACAACAATAATCATCTTCTTCTCTTCATCAGGAGAAACGTAAGCTGGAGTTTAATTTAAGGGGATTCCAACCATGTGCATAATGGCAGTGGAGACCTGAGCAGGGCAGCACAGGAGGAAGGCAGGAAGCCACTAACAAGGATCTTGAACCTCCCTATGCAATCACGGCATCCACTCACTCTGTACCACCCAAAGGGCAAAAATAGCCAGAACCAGCCTCCCTCCCCACATACCACAGCAGGCCTGCCCAATACACACCTGACCATGCCAAGAGCAACAATAGCACCTGATGTGCAACGCCTTATACAAAAGGTTCTGGCAACACTAAACTGTATCAGATCTCCTCCAGCCACACTTACAGCACAAAAACCTGTTTCAGGAAATGCTCCACTGATCCTCCCCTACAGCTTTCTTGCATGCCTCATCCAAGCAATCTTTCATCTCCAGCACCTTTCTTTGATACTCGAGGATCTCCATAGTCTTCTTACTATGCTCTTTTTACTGGCAAAGGGTAAAAAGAGGGCAGGCAAACAACACTAAATGTCTCTTTACACACAGGCACCTGGGCTCATGTGCATTCCAAATCCTCCCCACAAGCACTTTCTTAGGCAAAGTGACTCATTTGCCACCACGATGTCTACTTTTCCCCTTGAGGACAATCTCTTTAAATTCAGAGAGATTTAACTAATAACATTAAAATGATGACTTACCAGTCTCTCATTATCTTCTGAGGTTCTCTGGTAATGAGCTGCTAAAGAAGCGTAATCCTGCTCCTGCTTGTTACACTCCAAACACTTAAGTCCATGACGGATTAGCCTCTGTGGGTCCGTGTAAAGAGGCAAGGCTGGCTGAGTGGTCGAGGAAATCCCTACTCCGCCTCCCGAAGCAGCACTGGACTTAGGTGGAGGAGAGAACGAGAGCAAAGTCTGAGGAGATGGAGAGACTGAAGAGCTTGTAGGAGAAGGTGAAAACATTTGGTCTATGGAAATCGGTTTCATGAGCAGCTGAGAACACTGCATGATAAATCCTTTGCTCTTGTGATCTCGTGCATGTTTAAGCAAGCTACACTTGTTAAAAAAAAGAAGCATAGTTGAACACTGAGTGCACATGACTTCAATGTGAACGCTTCGCCTGCTATAGTGTTGAGTCAGGCTTTTCTCTAAGGCAAATGAGTCCCCACATTCCAGGCAACAATACCCAGAGGCAGGTAAATTAATACTAGTGTCAGGCGGGGGGCTAAGGTTAGGAGTATATATGGGCACTGGATTGGCACTGTGTAGAACCTTCTGGAATGCCTCCATGACAACGGGAGCAGCTTTCTTGACTTGGTGCACCAGTGGCACTGACATCTGTGTCACCTGAGGCTGGTTTCGCCTCTGTGCCGATGTCTTTGCTGTAACAGACGCGGCAACACTGTGGGGGACCAAGTTGAGATTTGCCAAGTGCACAGCTTTGGGAAGAAGGCTGGAGGTGGTCGTGTTGGATGGCTGCATCACAGTACCCTGCTGCTGCCTCTTGACCCCCACTTTGACGGCACCGCCGCCACAGTTTGGCAGTGGAGATAAGGACACGGTACACGTGCTGTTTGCAATATCCATTTTCATACTTTCTGAGTAAGGACTCGTAACATTTGACAGATGGATAGCCACAGCAGCCCCGTTTTTGGTTGAATTCCTGCCAGCCTCACTTTCTATAACTGCACTAGTGTCAGGGGATGGGAAAGATTTTATAAACTCCTCAGCAGAAGAGGTTTCCACGGGTGACTCTTCTGAACATTTGCCCAACTCATCATTTTCTGGCAAAATTCTAGTTACAGTCCTTTTAATTTCACCAGAAGATGTCTTGATAGTCTTTATTCTAACTTTGGGAATAGCTGGCGGAGAGCCAGCTGCCATGGAAGGAGAGCCTTTCCCACTGCTGTCACTGCACACACTCCGAGGACTCTCAGGCTGCTTGCTGGCCTTCCTCACCACCTCCAAGGGGCTTCGGGGACTCTTTGGTGACTTGGGCATTTTTGGACTTCCCTTCGTCCCATCTTTAAAAGGACCAGGTTCCTTGGTAAAATTTGGCTGATCGCCTTTTGGAATACACGCAACCTTTTTGGCCTGAAGAGCTACTAACGCTGCCACGCAGGATGACAACTTGGAATGAGTTGGCTTTAGCCTCTGCCGAGGTGGTATCGATGAAGACATGTTTAGCTCAGGCACAGACCCCTTGCTGTCTCCTAAATTATTGTGAGGGAGGTCTCCAAACACCAAGCCTTCTCCAAGAAAGCTGTTGGCATCTACCAAGTCCTTGCTTGACTCCGCAAACCTCTCCAATGCTTTGTCTTGCTCTCTTCTGCTCATTTCCAGCCTATTCTCTGGCTGGCAGTGGATTTCCATCTTCTGCTCCTTTTTACAGTACTGATCAAACATGCTTAATTCAGGCTCTGGCACCTTCCTAAGATTATCTAGGACTGAAGCCCCTGTTGGTATATAAATTGAAGGTGGTGGAAAATAGGGAGTTTGGGCATGTCTGGGTTTATCCCCAATACTGTTCTCTTTGAATGCATCCTCCGGCTCAGGGCTGGAAATGGGGCTAAACTGACTAAATGTTGGCAAAGGCTCTGACTTGGACTGGTCCAGTTTATCAGAGTAACCCCTTGAGCTGTCGCCATTAATAAAAGTCGACTCGAACTTGCCATAATTATGGACTAAAGCATGAGCCTCGGCTGGCAGGTCAGAGCCACGAAACCCATTGTGTAACAGACTGGTTCCGAGGTGATTCCCCTCCTTCTCTGCCTCAAAAGACTCTTGGCGACTTGTGTTCTTCACTATCACACTCACTACAGGCGCATCAGAGGGAGGCAGAGAGTGGGATAAGGACACATTCTCATCGATGCACATTCCTGACGACTTCAGGTGATTTTCACTCTCCTCCCCAGCTGATGGAATGGTCTCCTTAGCATCAAGGCTAGTCGGATCAGGGATGTCAAAAGCAGCCAAGAGGTCATCAAAGTCGGGGGTTTTCATGTCCCCCATGATGAAAGCTACAATTAAAAGCAGAAAAAATACTTTGTCAAGTACATTTACACCATGGACAAACTCCGTAAGACTCATGTGCATCAGTATCTTCTGTTACAAAAATCACAGCTGCCCAAAGCTGAGGATGTGGGCAGAGCTGCTCCTCAGAGGTGCTTCAAGCAGCATGGTGGGAGACAGCAAGCATCCCTTTATCCAGGATCCCTGAGAACAGAGCTGGTACGAGCACGACCTTTGAAACGACACCGAGCTCATGCAGGGGACATCTTTTTGAACTGTCAGGTGCATTACTAATCCAAAGTCAGCCACCATCATGAGCCTCAACAGAAGATTCTGAAGTACATTAGCTGAGAGGTTTTATTTGTCTGGCTGGGGTTTTTGTAGCGCTAATAGGCCGCAATTGCTGCTTATTTCTCAACAGTTGTCATATCTGAAGAAGTCAGTCCTTCCTCAAGGAAGAAAGGCAGGGGCAAACAGGTGGCCCAAGAAACACAGGCCTGAAAAGTGAGATGGCTCCCTACCCTGAGCAATTTAAATAATAGAAGTCTTCAGTAAATATTTCAATACAACAGCTCCAAGAAGGGTTATTTGAAACAGGGGCAATCCTTAACTAGGCAACCACGTGAAGCAAAACCACCCAAGATAGAATAAAGAACTATATCCAAATCACAAGAAATTGTGTTCCCAGCCAGCTCACTCTTTCTAAGCTCTTCAGAAAGGAAGTGGGGACTTGGAACACTCAACACAGCAACCTACAACAGGAATAATCAAGCTCTGATGAGATGCATGAAAACTGACAGCACAGAATTACTAGAACATTTGTGTTCACTTCTGTCAGGGATACCGGATTTCCACTGTTAAACCAAAATATTTTCAAGTTGGTGCAATATAGAGACTTCGCAAATATTTAATGAGCCATTCTTTTAATGTGTTTTATTTAAACCACAAATTTATGTGAACTGGTGCATGCTGTATGTAGGGGAGGAAAAAAAAAACAAAACTGTGTCAACAGAACTAGCAGGGCACCAGTTCCTGCTTGGCAAGGAGCACCCACAGGCAAGGTAAGTCCTGCAACACTCAGCCTGGGCTGCAGCAACACTGCCAAAGCCAGAAGCACGAGAGGGAGACTGAGAGGGTGGCAGGATTCCAGGACAATGGGGAATAACTGGGAGCAGAGGTGCAGGCAGAGAGGAAGACTATGGGACAAGGCAGAGGGAGAGAGAAAAGCCATCTGATGCCTTCCCAAAAGGGCCCTGATTTAAGGCTGCTGCCGTTATTGACAATTGGGTTCAGAAGTTTGTCAAGCATCACATTCAAACCAAACAAAGCTCAACCCTTCTGGCCAGGCTGCTGGAATGGGGAACAACTCCTGGGCCAGGAGAAATCACTTCAGAGCGGAGCACAGGGACACAGCAGTCTTTGAGCTTTAGCTCAGCTGTTCTTCCAGACAAGTCCCAGAGGTGCTGCTTTGGTTAATCTACTGCAAAAAAACTCTGCAGAGATTTACTTGGCTTAAGTGACTAAGCTTAAGAGTGGCTTGCTGTGGCTGAGCTTAAACTCGTTGTTAAATTAAACCCCAAATATGAAGGTCCACAGAGGGCTATGCAATAATTTACAACCACATCCCTCAAGGAAGCGCAGCTGGGCGTGAAGCCCCTGGAAACCAAATTATCCATACGCTCCACATCCCCAGCACTCGATAAGGACTTTGGAAATAACATAAATTACTGCAGTTGGCAAAGGCACAGACCTGAAACTTCCCATTCCTTTGGGTGGGAAACGTTGTGCCAGCTGGGAGAGAGCTAGGCACCACGCAGCTCCCAAAATTTCTGGCACATAAATGCTTCTGCAAGGAAGACACTTTATTCCATAACCTGGCATGCTTGGGCATTGTACAGATTAAAATGAGCCTGCCAATCACTCTTGACCTTCCCCTTCCCACTGTGGAACACCTCTCTGCACCTGTGTTTTAAAATGCAAGGCAAAATAAATCCCAGGTATCTGCAGCATCGCAAAATATCCTTTTCTAGGAAGAAACCTTGCTTTTTCAGAAGTATTGGTGTTGATCCTTGAGTTTTATAAAACACCAATTGACTCTCTTTGTGATCATGAGGACACAAGTCTCTACCCAAGTAATTCTCCACAAAATTGCATCTTAAGCTTGACACACACGAAGCTACAGTTTCTCAGAATAAAGCAAGTTTTGACTCAGATTCTAAAGAATAAGTATCTTATCAATAGAAATGATTTTTAAGTAACATAAATTTAAACTTTTGACTTAACACTGTTTATCTCTCGTCACAGATAACAAACAGGAAAAGGATATTAAAGGAAATTATGTAAACTAGCTTGTGAGGAAAGCTGAAAATAAAGACCTTTGTCCTTACTCCATCATTCTTGTGCAAAGGACTAAGAACCCGAGCTTTGGATCCAACGAAAACATGGAGGTTGAGATTTGCAAAGCAGTAGAAGAGGTGAATGAAATCAGCAAAGAAGAAGGATTTATGAAGAGTGTATTTCAGTGTGCAAACTCAGCCCCACTATAGCACATTTCTCCAGGGCTTGAGAAACCTAGAAGGCTCCAAGCCATCCAAAAAAACCCTGGGGAAGGATGTGAAATCCCAGGGCCTTGTGCTATGGATTAGCTTCAAAATCAAGGAGAGGCACCACAGGACGCACACCCTGCACCCATTCCATACAAACCTTTTGCTAGCAATGCTATTCCCAGGGGCTTTTGGAGACTGGAAGTAGATGCTCTGCAGCTTTCAAACCAGGAAGAAGGTTTGAGATTTCTAATTAATAGTGAAGCATGAAAGCATAATTTCCAAGTTACACCAAGGAAATTAATCATAGAATGACTTAGGTTGGAAGGGACATTGATGACCATCGAGTTCCAATCCCCTGCTGTGGGCGATTATTTATTATGTACATTGCCATTACTGAATATTGGTAATTCTGCAAAACAACAGCGTGCAAGGGAAAACATCTGCCAAGGGCTGCTCACACGGGGCTGTTGTCTCGGGGAGGGGATGAAGAGACGGCATGCCACGGGAATCCCTCGGGAAGGCAGGGACGGCAGGAGCCGTCGCGGGGAGGGCAGGGGATGGGGGAAGCAGCCACGCAGGGGCTGTCAGGGCTGCGGGGAAGGCACGGGGCAGCCGCAGCTGACGGAGGGCTAAACCGGAGGGCGGCTCAGTGGCAGGCAGGACCCGGGGCTGTAATACCTGTGAAAGTTTTATGAGCCCGGTGCGGTTCTCGGTGCGAACGGGACCGCTGGGCTGGGGACGCGTCCGGCCCGTGGCACCCCTACGCACACAGACACACACCCACACACCACCCCCGGCCGACGTCGTCCCCACCCGAGACAAAGGCCGGACCCGCCGCCCCCCGGGCTGACAGCCCAGCCCA
>VZTN01015662.1:107044-144231 GCA_013400515.1 Erpornis zantholeuca | reverse complement strand
AGGCCCCGCCGCCGCTCCCCCTCCGGGAGGCTCCTGACAGAGGCGCCCCCGGGCCCGGCCTGGTCCCGCCGCCCTCTCACGCCGCCGGAGCCCCGCGCTCCCGCTGTTCTGAGGTTTCCTCACCAAAACCTGCTCCGAGAACTGCTCCCGCTGCAGTCCCCGCTCCCTGTCTTCAACTCCTTCCTCGCTGTGTCCCGCACTCACCGTGATGCGGTTTGCTCACCTTTACACTGATCGACCCACTGATCTCCCATAAAGGCGAGAGCAAAGATGCGTGGGGCTCCAGGCTGGTGAGCTTGGAGATCCCTGGGAAGGCGACGGAGCCAATAACCCCTGCAGCAGTTTCCAAACACAGCGAGGACAAGGAGATGTCTGGGATCTGTCAGCACAGGTTACAAAGGACTTCCATCCCTGGGAACCTGATGCCTTCTGCATCGAAATTACTACAGTGGTAGATTTAGATCAGAGGTTAGGGAGACATTCTTCCCTGTGAGGGTAGAGAGGCCTTAGGACAGGTTGCCCAGAGCAGCTGTGGATGCCTCATCCCTGGCAGTGTCCAAGGCCAGGATGGACAGGGCTTGGAGCAGCCTGGGATGGGAAAGTGTCCCTGCCAATGGCAGAGGCTGGAATGGGATGAACTCTAAGGCCCTTTCCAAGCCAAACTGATTCTATGGCAAGTTCAGGGGATGAGGAGAGGGTGGTGGATATTGTTTGTCCTCCATCCATGTCCACTTCTGGGCTCCTCAACACAAGAGAGACATGGACATACTGGGCAGAGTCCAGCGAGGTGCCATGGAGATGATGAAGTGGTTGAAGTACCTCCCCTGTAACGAAAGACTGAGAGAGCTGGGGCTGTTCATCCTATGGAAGAGTAGGCTCAGGGAGGGCTCATCAATGTCTACAAGTACCTGCAGGGAGGGTGCAAAGAGGACAGAGCCAGGTTCTTCCCAGTGGTGCCCAGTGCCAGGACTGGAGGCCATGGGCACACACTGATCCACATCAGGAAATACCTTTTCCCTGTGACAGTAACTAACACACCAACAAGCAACCACATGCTGGCACAGGTTGCCCAGGGAGGTTGTGGACTCTCCATCCTTGGAGGTGTTCAAAAGTATTCTGGATTTTCTGAGCAGCTAGCTTTAGCTGGCCCAGCTTGAGGCTGGACCAGATGACCTTAGGAGTTCTTTTCCAACCTCAAGTACTGTGGGATGCTGTGAAGCATTTATTTATTCAGGTGTGGGTATGCACACTCCTGTCGTGATAAATAAACAGTATTTCTTGAGGTTATCTTCCTGTGAACTGACATTTTACCTGACATCTACCCAAAATACGAGGTGTCCAGCATTGCTCATACTGCATTTGTTTTTCATCTAGTTGAATATTAATTTTTTTCTTTGTCACCATGGGCAAAAAAAAATTATTTTTTTCTAACTGACACATGGAGCTTCATATCCATGATTTCTGAATAAATGTCATTACTTTTCTCCTTTTGCAGGCAATAGCCAGTTTCCAAAAATGACCAAAAGGACAAAGGGAGTCACAAAAAGAAAACATTTTCAAAATTGCAAGTGTTACCTGTAATTTTAGCACATGTCTATGAAAACCTCTAAGTTGTATCTAGTAAGAGAGCTGACATTTGTTACACAATTTACTAAGAGCAGTCACAGTCCTGAACAAGTTGTAGCTTGCAGGAAAGCTGTGGTAATTTGAAGGATTGTGATAATTAAGAAATGTAATGCCAATCAGAATTTAGCTCCATCCTGGAAGTGGCCAAGGAGGAGAGACAGCCCAAGAGTGGCTGGCTAGAGCCCTAGAGCCCTTGCTCCTTCCTCAGGACAGCAGAGACACAAAATGCTCTAAGGAGAGTCTGTGTCTTTCAGCATGACCTAAAAATCACATTCCTTTTCTTATTTTTAGTCCAATGTGATGATTACACAAATCTGGAAGTAAAAAATCTTCCTCCTCTTTGTTTTCCTTTTAAAGTTTAATTTTTCCCTTTGGGCTTGTTTTGTAAAGGTTGCGGAATTCCCATCCCTGGAAGTGTCCAAGGCTGGACAGGTTTTGGAGCACGCTGGTCTAGTGGAAGGTGTCCCTGTCCTTGGCAGGGGGCACGGAACAGGATGAGCTTTAACATCCCTTCCAACACAAACCAGTCTGGGATTCTGTGATCTGATGTGGAAAAGACAAAAGCTGTGGATCTAAGAAGACAATGTCCAAGCCCTCTGCACTTGGGAGGCACTGAGGCCTGAGCAGGGAACATCAGTGGGACCTGCTGGTGGCACCTCAGAGAGGGAAGCCCCTGGATGAAATACCCTTAAGCTTTGTCCAGCTGCATGCAAGACCTTACCTTTAATTCTTAACCTGCTTGGGGTTGTTGGTGCTTGCTTTTTAGCTGGGAGAAATGGTTCTTCCCAGGTGCTAGTGTGTTGATAAGTGTATGGAGGCAGGCAGGCTGGCAAGAACAGTGAGAGCCATTTTATTTATAATAACAAACATCACAAAGTCATGTCTAAGCAACTGTCAGTTTTCACATCAGCGATTCATTTGTTTCTGCCAGAGGTCTGTGTTGTAGGGAATTACCTCGAGCTGGTTGCAAAACTTGTACGTTACAAAACTATAATTAATGTTTCAGAAACACCGGGGATGATTTGTTATTGGCAGGGTGAGTATGAATCCCCAGACACAAACATTCCTCTAAGATAACAGCATAGCCTTTGGTGTTATCTACACACACACAAAAATGTGGTGAAACTTAAATCAGGGTAATTAATTACACTCTTGTCTTCTATATACACCATTTACACCTATCACTTTGGCTTTTTGGTCTCCCTCACTCCCAGGGCCTGCCCTCTTCATTGCCCCCAAGTGTTTATTTTCTCTCTTTTTCCTTATTGACACAAATATGGAAGAGCCGATGCATCTCTTCAGTGAAGATCCCTCTTTACAACCACCGATCCACCACGAACACAGGAAAACCTGCCCCTACTTCACATCCATGCTCACTCAGCACAACTCATAGTGGTCGTGATACTCTCTTGCAGTGATGGAACCCTGACCTTAAATTCCTGAGTCAAATCTACGGGAACAAAGTCATGTATCCCAGCGAATTTGGGAACAGGAAAAAGAACCATAATGTGGCGAAATCCTAATAGAGAAGAACTGTTTCATACCCCGACATGCTTCTGAATCCCATTTGTTGGAATTTGGTAGACTCCCAGTTGGAGACATGATGAGATCGATGGATTTCTTGCAGAGGAGTTGCAGTCAAACCCTGCTGAAATGCCAAGGATGCATGTTGCCATTATCAGCTTTTTCTGGTGCAATACCAAACCCGTTCTACTACTCGACCAGAAGTAGGGACAATAACTTCCAGACAGTTTTCTTCACCCGTGAGAACTGCAGGCTCCAGTGCAACATGGACATGCTGCAAGGTCTGGCCAAGCAAGGAGCCTTTGTGCAAACCTCTGTGCCAGCAGCAGAGCCCTGGGCTGATGTTGCTCTGCCCAAGTAGAGCTGATGTGACCATTTGAGGGGTTCTTCATGGCCACTGAACACAAGTGGGATTCACAGTGACCCCCTCCTTCTCCAGCTGCCTCTGAACAGACGCCCACGCTCCACTCTATGGCAAGAGAACCTTCTCAAGATTCTCTTCTGCTGAAGCAATGTTTCTGTGGCTGCAGTCTGGGGGCTGGCCCTGGGTCTGCAGTGGGTGGGGAATGCCATGGTTTCCCCTACATTTCCCAGGGTGACAAGGCTAGCTTGAGCTGTTCTTGTCTTTATGCCTCCAGCTGCCCCATGCAGTGTCAGTGGGACAGCTCTGCAAACCAGGAGAGAACTGATCCAGGCTTGTAAACCTCTTCACAGAAGAAATTAAACTTTGAATCATCCCTCATCATACAATCATAGACTCATTTAGGCTGGAAAAGCCCTCTAAGATCACTGAGTCCTACCATTAATGCAGCACTGCCATGTTCACCACTAAACCATGTCCCCAGGTGCCATATCCATCTGTGTTTTAAATCCCTCCAGGAGTGGGGACTCCACCACTGCCCTGGGCAGCTGTTCCAGTGCCTGAACATCCTTTCAGTGAAGGAAATTACCTTAATATCCAATCTAAACCTTCCCTAGTGCAACTCGAGGCCATTGCTTCTTGTCATCCTGGGAGCAGAGCCAAATCCCTGCCTGGCTGCCCCCTCTTGTCAGGGAGTTGTGCAGAGCCCCCCTGAGCCTCCTTTCCTCCAGGCTGAGCCTCGCCAGCTCCCTCAGCTGCTCCTGGTGCTCCAGACCCTTCCCCAGCCCCGTTCCCTTCTCTGGACATGCTCCAGCCCCTCAATGTCTTTCTTGTCATGAGGGGCACAGAACTGTCCCAGGATTTAAGCTTACACAAAGTCCAGCAAGTGATTGTGTGGGCAAAAATGAAGACTGAAGTACTTGGCTCCCATGTGGGATCCAGCTGGAGGGAGAGCTGCTGGGGTAGAGGGATCAGTGGCATAGAGCCACATCCCACATTTCTCCTGGAAACTCTCCTGAACTTTGGTAAAAAGTTTAAACAAAGCTTGAGAAAATTGCAGGAAAGATAATTCCGTAAGTGTTCTCTGTCTTAAACTGCCAGTAGCACTCTCCAAGCAATATCAGCGCAGTTGTATCTTGAAAAACCTCCCCAAGAAAGCTCAAGAAATTGCTTTGCATGCTCACAAAAAGAGGGATAGGACTGCAGATGCTGGCACAAGGTCAATATGTGGTGTGGGTGTAGCTGAGGGGTGAGTGAGATGTTTCTCCCGACAGGAGGAACAGGCAGCCAACGTGACCATGTTTAAGGTAAGGTAGGAAAGAAGAGGTGAGTAGATTAAATTCTTCTGCTTCAAATTTTCTCACAGAGCTAGGAGAGGTATTTAGGAGAACATAAGAATTTGTTTCCAGATGTCAAGCAAGGTTTAAGGGCAACATAACCCCAAAACAAGGGCCTAATGTACAGAAGCCAGTTCCAGTACTCAAGTAAGGATAAAATAGCTCAGAAATGAGAGCTTCTGGTGCACAGCCTCCCACCCCCCAACCGTGCCACCTCTGCCCCAGCCCTTACATACCTGAGCACCTTTCTTCGTGCTTCTGGTTGTTGAAATGACCTCTGGCACTTTCCCAGGTGCTCACAGGAGCCCCGCTGATCCTCCCGGGGCATAGCGAAAAGGTCACGGGGGACTGTGAGGCATCTGAGCAATTTAATCTGCAGCTGGGCTCGAGTGGGGTGGATCCAGCCCCAGGCAGGGTGGCACATGTTGAGGCTTTATCCCACAGCCTGCGTTGAGGAGCCGGATTTTAAACTGTTCCAAATCTGGGGCAGAGGCTTTTCTTCGTAACTAGGGACAAGAGGATAACTAGGAACCAGAGGATTTTTCTTCTTGCTCTCCAAACCTACAAGTTCCTAGGAATCCCACAGGTGAGGCAAAAAAATCCTCTGTGTTTGACTTCCACCCTGCCGTGCTAATGTCATATTGATGTCATACTAATGGCATACTAATGCATGTGCATCAGGAACTGGGATCCACCCATGTGGTGCCCCAGTGCATGTCCCCTGAGCAAATCAGGGTGTGCTCCAGGGCACTCTGCTACTCTCATTCCCTGGGTAATCCTTCCATCAAGCTCTCAGTCCAGGGAAAGACCAGTGTCTTGGAAAAACTGCCAAATTTTCAATTTGGTTTGGATTTTGTTAACACAAATGTCTTGCCTTCAACTTTGTGTCTTGCATTATTTCGCACATGAGGGCAGAGCCCCCATATCTACTGCGGGGGGATAAATGTAGACAAGTCAGTGCAGCTTCAGCCTCCTACATGTCCTGTGCCTACTGCATCATCTCTGCCTCTACCTATTTCTCCTGCACCTCCTCTTCCTTCTGCATCTCCTGTGCCTCCTGCATCTTCTCTCCCTCCTGTGTTGACTCTTGCTCCTGTCTTGCCTTTGGCCCTTGTATCACCTTTAGTTCTACATCCTCTGCCCAGTGGGGCAGCCCATACTGGTACCACACAGGACACAGTTCCATGCCCCTGTGAAAGACCTACTGGAGGAAAAGGCTGGAATTGATTAGCAGGAGTTACTTCCCTGGAGAGGTCACAGCCGTCAGCCACATGTTGCAGGGCTGCAGCTCCTGAGAAGCAGTATTAGATGCAAGATCAATTTCCTAAAAGTTAGAAACTCATAGAATCATAGAATGGTTTGGGTTGGAAGGACCTTAAAGGACCCCATTGTGGGCTGGGACACCTTCCACTAGACCAGGTTGCTCCCAACCCCATCAGGACACAGGGTCTCATAAGAAGTGTGGGGTTCTGAATACTTTTTGTTCAAACTAAGCTTTGAGAGAAAGGAGAAAAGATAGGAAACTATAAGAGGGTGTGACAAATGGGCTTTTCATGGGAAAAAAAAAAGAAAATGATTGTGAGATTTGTTAAGAAGAAAATTCTTTTTATGCCTTAAAACCACAAGGGATTGTGCTGAGAAAGCACTGTAATAGCACAGTCAAAAGTCATCTGAAAATAAAGTTTTTCATTGTGGGCCTCCTTTGACCCCATTAACTGCGGGCATTAGAGCATTTTCATGTCCTTTTTTATCCTGTTAGACATCCATGGGGCCCTCAGTTAAGCTGGGCTGTCACTCAGGACACTGAGCAATGGGCTGTGGTGGCTCTGACATGTCAGCAAAAGATGTTTAACTATAGGACAAACAAATGTCTCTGGCCTTCAAGAAACAATTTTCCAAAGGTTGAACTCGTATTGACTCATGCCAGCACAGCAGAGAAATGTGCTCAGCACTCTCATTGCAGCCTACCAGGAAACAGCAGTGTTTCCTGTGAGGGAAAACAGTGGAGAGGAGCCAGGAATGAATAAGCTGTCGTATTGCATTGTGGATTATAAAACCTCTTCCTACAAAAGGGCTAAGTGGGGCTTGTTAAAGCATTGATGAAGCCAAAGAATAAAATTACAATGAGGTAGACAGGATAAAATTATAACCTCCAGGTAGATAGGTAGGTCGAGGTAGTAAGGAAACAGGTAATAAAAGAATCGGCCTCTTTGGGAGGTAGCATGTGTCATCTTCTCCTGTAGCATCTTGCCATGTCATAGAATGTCCAGTGAAGAAATCTCTCCTAATATCCAACCTAAACCTCCCCGATGCAACTCAAGGCCATTTTCTCTGGTCCCTCTGCTGTATGCCACATGCCTTGAGAAGGATGTGTGTGGGCTGACTTTTCAGTGGATCTTAGAGAAATCACAGCTACAAGCTTGGAAAAAGCAATTTCTTTTTCAGAGTCTTGAGTTGTAACACTTCTCCATTTCTAAAGGGAACATTTGCAGGTTCCCAAGAGAACTTTGACAAAGAATGAGTGGAGCTGGGGTTTCATCCATGGTTACAGCTGTGGGTCATTCTGTTCCTTCTTATGATTTTGGCCACCACGGTGGGGCCATGGTGACTCCATGGCTTGCAGGAGAGGGAGACAGGCAGCCCAGCAGTGGTGCCAATATGATGTGTGTGCAGATGGGCACCCACGAGGCTGCTGCAGTTCTCAGCAGGCCCAGGAGGGACTCCAGGGGCTCCATCATGCCAGCAGTGCACTGAGAAAGACTATCTCCAAACTGGAAATGATGTGTTAGTGATTAAGTTACAGATTTTCCCTAATTAACACAGATGCCAGAGAGACGTTCTTAAAATGATGGGAGAAACTCAACAGCAGTGGAACTTTGGAAAACAGCACAGAGAGCGAAGTTATGGCTTTAGCAATGCCAGTGGTGTGAGGATGTAACTGGAAATGGCTGCAGAGAGAGTGCTTAAATCTCATTTAAGAGAGATCAGCTGAAACTGTTGTGGGAGGAAAGACAAGGTCCCCTGCTGAACCTCCACTGCTTGTCCCACACCACCTTTAACTGGGAGCTCTCCAGAAAAAATATTACTCAAATGGCATTTGTAGAGGAAAAGCAAATATCCTCTCAGGTCTTTTCACTCTGTGTCCTTCACATGCTCCCAAAGTGACCATCCAAACCAACCTGGCAGAGAGCATGCCAGGTCCAGCCCCCCACACAAACCCTGTCTTGCAGATGTGGCCAGGATCCCTGCCCAGATCATCCTAGTATGACCAATATATGTTGTATGCACCTCAGACTGTGAAATCCCCCAGTCTGGGAGGATTCACATGGGCTCACTGAAACTGGTGAGAAACCCAAACAGGCTTATGAATTTGCATAGCCAACGTGCATGAGAAAGTCCCTTCAGCAAGAGAACACTGTTCTCCCAAAGGAGCTGCTCTGGGCTGTCTGACCTCCCAGGCATGACACTCTGCAAATAACCTCAAATAAGAGAAATATAAAAAAGAGAATTCTAACTTTCAGTAATGGGATGTGTCATTTCTATCTCCACCAAATGCAAGGAATGCACCACCTT
This sequence comes from Erpornis zantholeuca, assembly GCA_013400515.1. NCBI lineage: Eukaryota > Metazoa > Chordata > Aves > Passeriformes > Timaliidae > Erpornis > Erpornis zantholeuca. The sequence goes on along the minus strand of VZTN01015662.1, from coordinate 135,810 downwards.
CTCTGCCTCTGCTCTTGGCTAAATCCTTTTGCATTCCACAGGCAGTGACAACCACCTTCTCTTTCCCCAGCAGATGTAAAACATGTAAACCTGCTGACCTGCCCTCTGCTCTCCAGGAACAATTTCTTCTTCCTCTCCAATGACTCGATCTATTAACACAATCAAATTTTGCTTAGAAGGATTTTTCCTTGTGAGGGTGATGAGGCCCTGGCACAGGTTGCCCAGAGAAGTTGTGGCTGCCCCATCCCTGGAAGTGTTCAAGGCCCAGTTAGATGGGACATGGGTGGAGTTCCCTGCTGAGAACCAATTCTTTGCTGATGTTTCTGGTGTTAGAAGTGATGACAGGCTGCCTTGGTGCTACACTGGTGCTCTGCTTTGCTCTGGAAAGCAGGAAGGTTATCAGGCCACCACAGGCTCCCTTGCACAACATTGGAGCTGTTTAGGACACAAGGCTTAGCAAAAATCAAAACCTGGGGAAAAGACCAGTAACAACAAAAAAATTAGAGGAAATCATGGGTTTGGGAGGTCCTTCCCAGAGGACAGTGAGTGGAACATTATTTCTGTAGGTCATTATTTCTCTGGGTCATGTACTGTGTTTCTTACCCAGCTCGCCACTTCTGCACCACCCCAGCTCTCCTCCAGACCTCTAAAATCGCAGGCACATTTACATTCCCCAGGAAGTTTCCACAAAGAAAGCAGTCCAAGGACCCCCCAGAGGATCACCTGAAAAGATGCAGAGGCCTCAAATACCTGAAGGTAAAAGCAGTCATTAAAAAGGCATAAACAAAGGGCATCGTGATTGTTTTGCCATGTCTCTAGACTTGAAAGGAGGCTGAAATAACCTTTATATAATCCCATTAGCATTTTCCAGCGAAAACAAGGCATTTTAGGAGGATGAACAATATATTTCCTTATCATCCAGAAAGGTTAAAGGTATTTATCTGATTTAATATTTTATAATTGATATGAAGTGACACAGAAGAATAAGGCAGGCAGGCAGGCAGGAGGTGGCTGCAGTGACACAGCAGAAGCCACCCTCTGCTCTTCCAGCAGTGCCCAATGGCCTGGGCACGAGCTACATCCAGGAGCAACATCCCTTGACCATCAGCTCCACTGAAAAGAGGACTTTGTGTTGTACCCTGCTGTGGTGATGCCCCAGCTCCCCCCCCAGATGCCAAAGCCCCACTCTTACAATGCTGTACAACCACTTGATCCTTTTTCAGTGTCACGTTTGAAGGAGCTGGTGCTCTACCATTGCATTCCCAGGGGATGGAACATCTCATAGAATCATAGGACCATGGAATTATTGAGGTTGGAGAAGCTCTCTAAGATCATTGACTCCAGTTGACAGGTCCAAACCATGTCCTCAAGTGCCACATCCACATGTTTTTTTGAACACTTCCAGGGATGGTGACTCCACCACTGCCCTCGGCAACCTGTGCCAATCCCTGACCAGTTTTTCTGTGAAGAACTTTTCCCCAATATCCAATCTAAACTTCCCCTGGTACAACTTGAGGCAGTTTCCTGTCATCTTGTCCCTTGTTCCCCAAGAGCAGCACTCGATCCCCACCTGGCTGCCCCCTCCTGTCAGGGAGCTGTGGAGAGTGAGAAGTGATCCCCTCTGAGCCTCCTTTTCCCCAGGCTGAGTGCCCCCAGCTCCCTGAGCTGCTCCTGGTGCTCCAGCCCTTTCCCCAGCTCTGCTGCTGGCTCTGGACACACTCCAGCCCCTCAGTGTCTGTCCTGGAGTGACGATCTCTTGCAGTGGCTGTATCTTCAGCCTGCCTGTCCTCTGTCCTTGCTCCTGGTTGGGAACACAGCCTTGGCCAAACTGCTGCACTCTCCACAGGGGGAAGGGTGAGATGCCCCTTCTGTGGAAGAGGGAGGGAGAGTGAGAGAAGAGGGAGGATATAGGGGTTGGGTCTCAAAAATAGGTCCCAGTTCCCAGGAGGACCCAAGGCAGCCAGCACTCATGTGATCAGGCATCAATGCTCTCCACAATAGTGACTTTGAATCTGGAGGAGCAGCAGGTCAGGACCAGGAATGCTCCCTGGGACCCTAAACTGCCCCATCTCAGGGCAGGTGGGCACCAGGGACCTATGGGCACCTCATTGCTCCAACCTCGAGTAAGTATTGCCTATTTTTCTTCTCTGGTAAAAGGAATGGAAATGAGGAGGTTATTCTTTGCTGAAACATTCTGGAAAGTCATAGCTAAAATCTCACACTTGTCTCTTCCATCTGTTTATTTTTACCACTTAATAACACGTCTGTCTCGTCAGCTATTCCTGACACTGTGGCAAGAAAATCCAACTCTGTGAAGATAGATTTATCAAAGAGACATGAGCTCTTCCTTACTGTGTGACACCGTGTCAGTTCTTCTCCTGTGCACGAAGTCTGGTCTGCAATTTCAAAGTGTCTCTGAGGGGGTGATACGACCAATATACTTGAAATTGTTGCTTGTTATGCAAAAGGTTATCCAAACTGTGAAGATAAGAAGCAACTTCAAGCACTTCAAGGAGCCTCCTTTTTCTGATGATGTGTTTTTCTCTTCACTGCCACAGGATGTTAGAGACCTAATTTCAAGCGATTAGTAACAATGGCAGAACAGTCATTGAAATAATCTGTGATAGAGGAGAGAACTCTGGGAGGCCACGAAAAGTCTGTGCTATCAATAATTCCTCACCATTAGTAAGAAAATCCTGGTCTGCAAGGCTTCACCGTGACACCAGGCCTGCTCCTGCCTCTGCTTCCCAAAGAGGTGCCCCAGGTCTCTGCAGAGGTGCCCAAATGCAGGTCAGCAGCGTGAATCTCCTTATGAGTTGTCTTGGGTTTATTAGCTTGACAGTGGATGGCTTCACTCACCCCTTTTGTTTCAAAATATGCTCCTGGTTTCATTCCTGCACCCTCTGCATGATGGGGAGGCCCAGAAGAACTGAGTCTGAACCATCTGACATTTTCAAATGAACTGATTTACCATTTTTTCTTTATTTCCTAGCCCTGACATGAGCTTTGTTTTATAAGTTTTGAATCCAGCTAAGCCGAACCAATGTCCCTGTTTGCTTTTTGGACAGGGAGCAGGGAGTCTTGAAACTCCCAGTTTGGTGCTCAGAATCACTCAGAACACAGGCACTCTTCTGGGGGTGTTCTGGAAGCACAACCACAGCATTGGGTGGGAGGGACATAATCCAATCTCCTGTTGGAAGCAGAACAGTCACCAGCACTGGGAGAGAGCAGAGGAGAGCCATGGGTGCCTCCATGTGCAGGTGATGGATAAAGGTCATCTGTGACATTCTGGCTGTGAGAGCAGCACCTGGATCCAAGGATTCCCTCCTCACTAGTGCTGAGCCTGTGTTTCCCATTGCTGTCTTGTAAGCTTTGCCTGCTGCTGCCTGGGTGCTCCTCCCTTCCCACCTTCCAGCTGGCCATGGGCATTGTGGAGCCCAAGGTCTACAGATGCAGATCAGCAAGGACATGGCTATGAGACACATGGCAATCTTGGGATCCCTTGTCTGTCCTGGATGCTGGGAGATGGAAACAGATTTCCAGGAAAATTTACTGGCACTACACAGTTTAACCACCATGGGCGAGTTTGGATTTCACGTGTAAAGGTGGGAAGGAAGGATCTACAGTTCCATCCCCTCCTACAATGACTCAGCTGAGGCCCAGGACACAAAGTCCACCTTGGCAATTCAGCAAGTTCCCAGACATGACAAACCATGGCAATGTGGTGGTTCTCCCCTGGGCTTGGCTGCAGGGTCTCCTTGGAGGAGCAGAACTGATGACAGGGACAAGGTTGGCACCAAGACAGAAGACCACCTAAACCACCCCAGAGCCTCACTTACAGAGCAGATGGACAAATCACAACGAATGAGGGCTTTTATCTACACATTTCGCCTGACATCATTTCATCCTATCTAGTCATTTGATCTGCCTTCTAAACTCAATCTTCAGTATTTTTAGTTACCTAAAAAAAGAAACAATGCTCACACCGAAGAGCCTAGAAGCTCAAGTTCGAAGCATGAAACCCCAGCAGACCAATATTAAGTAACACCCTGGCAATTAGAGGGAAAATAAACACAGTTAACTCAGAGCCACGTGAAGCTTTGTGCACTAAAAACACCGATAGTGTTTTATTCATAAAAAATAAACAGCCTCACTTTGAATGGGATGAACATTCACATTAGATGACACTTGGCATGATGATGTGGCAGGAACAAGCCTTGCCTGAACAGCACAGGAGGGTGTGAATAATCCTCACAGAGACCTCCAGCTCTTCCCAAATGCCTGCCGAGCCATTCCCACTGACCTGCCCTCAGGGGCTGCTGGTATTGAGTTGATCTTTGGTTCTTTCTGAAATTAGTTTATTACTTTCTGGTTTAGCTTTTCTATTGGCCCATCTTACTTAAAATACATCCTCTGAATTTTTTATTTTTTTGAGCTTTGGGGTTTTTTTCTAGGAGACTTTCTAGCCTGCAGCCAGCTGGGGCCCTGCTTCTTTCCTTTGGCTCTACTCAGTGTGGGAAGGATAAAAGCCTCCTCTGTTCTCTTTGGACAGGTTTCCAGCACTTGTAGAATGGTTTATCTGGAAGGAACTTTTCAGATTTTTCTATGCTGCAACTGACACCACAGAGAGTTGTATCTTCACTGCTGAAGGAGAGCAAAACTGAAGAAATTCTGCCTCCAACCCTCTTTTAAAGCAAGACAGAGCTCAGGCATTCTCCCTGCCCTGCTACTCTTGACCTCTCAAGAAGTTTTGCCCTCCAACCTCTTTCTTCCACAGGACCAGAGCAGCCAGAAGGGATCTCCAGTGGTCTCTGGTCCAGCTCTCAACCAGCTTGGATCAGGTCATCAGCACCTTCTGCAGTCCAGAGTGTACTGTCCTCCGAGGATGGAGACCGCACACTTCACTGGGGTCATTGGATCACCCTCTCAGGCCATTATTGAGCAATCACCTTTATCAAACATACATCAGGGAAGCAATCAGGGAGAGCCTGTGCCCAGACAGGCTGTCCTTTGGGCCCTGCTCACCTGTGCCTTTCCCTGGACAGTTGGTTCTCCATGTAGTGCTTGAGGTTGCCCACGGCACAAACGGGCACACAGAAAAAACAATTTGCACTAATAATAACTTTCCTGAGGTTATCCTTTCTCAATCCTGGTACATTCCATCTCTCCAGCAGGACATTCTGCACCTGAGAAGAAGTGGGAACTGCAGAGGGCTGAACACCCTTGAATGCCCCTGTACCACTCTGGAAGGGGCAGGTGTCAGTGCATCTGCCTGGAGGCTGTTCCTCGTGGAACACCAGCCTCTAATGTAAACATACACTGGATAGAACACCTGACCTTCCTTTCCTGGCAAGCGACTGTCTCGCCCCAGTTATAAATACATTCTTCAGAAATACATAAATGCATAACTTAACACCTGCTTTGACACAGGCATGGGAAGGAAACCACGCTGGGACCCGGGGAGAGCCTACACTATTTCACCTGGTTCCCTCAGTCCAGCCCTGTGTCCCTTGCTGGGCTGGTGAGATCCAGCAGCCGTGGCTGGGATCTGAGCCAGAGGTGTCTGTAGTGTTTGTGGGCTTCTCACCACATTTGCAGCAACATTTGTTTTCAGGCAGGAAACATCAACCAGTGCCCTTGCCTTGCAGAGCTGGTGGGTGACCCTGTCCTCTGCCAGGCACAATGACTCCCTGCTGGTGCTCCCATGGGACAGGGAATATTCCCAGAGGGAATTGAGGCCCTGCACACCACAGGGTGCACATAGGAGAAACCTTTCCAAGAAAGCAGCTTTGGCCTCGTTCAGACAGGGCGATGCCGAGGCTGGGAAGCAGCTGGTGGATTCTGATGGATTTAGCACACAAACTGAGGCCTCAATTAAAAGAGCAGCTCCCAAGCTGAGGCTCAGGGCCCCTCCTGCCCCGGGCCAGCCCGAAGCAGCGCCGAGCAGAGCTCGCCCAGGTCGCTCTCATCGTTCTCCTCGGGCTCGCTGCCGAAGTTGGAGGGGCTGCTGCTGGGCAAGCTGTGGCCAGAGCCTGTGCTCAGGGATCCTTGTCCCTTGGGGTCCGTGCTCAGTGCCAGAGCATCTCGCAGGCACACGGTGCCTGTGCAGGCAGGAGCTCGCTGGGAGTCTGGCTGGGAGTCATTCCTCTCGCTGGAAAACTGCCCCAGCAGGGATTTCTGGAGGGTCGTCCGCAGGCTTTCGCAAGTCCTCTGTTCTGTGCCTGGCCGGGTGTAATGCAAATCCAGCTGCAGGATCACATCTGTCTGGAAGGGGAGAGCAAAGAACACAAAGTGAATGGGAGAACTGGGCTGGAAGCAGAGCTCTCCTGCTGCTGCTGGCAGAACGGAGCCTTGGCTGGCTGTTGTGCAGGCTCACAGCCCCATGCTGTGGCACGATGGAGCAACGCTACTGCCAGAGAAAATGAGCTGTACTCACACAGCTCATGGCACTCGCAGGCCTCAGCCATGGATTTTGTATTTCAGGACTTCTCCCAAAATCAGGACATGTGGGATCTCATCAGCTCCATCAGGGCACTGGCACTGTGAGCATCACTCCTGGGATGTGGGCACAAGGGAGCAGGAAGGGCTGCACCATGGCCAAGACCAATGCACATGGGAGAGGAAAGCATTAAACACTTTCAGCCCTGGAAGTGTTCCAGGCCAGGTTGGGGCTTGGAGCACCCTGGTCTAGTGGAAGGTGTCCCTGCCCATGGCAGGGGGTGGAATGAGATGGGCTTTAAGGTCCCTTCCAGCCCAAACCATTCCGGGATTCTGTGAACACACCTCATACTGTAAAAACCAACAGCTTTAAGCAGCAGTGCTCCACAGGGATCTGCTCACAGCCTAGCCCTATTTTAGAATTTTATAAAAGATGAAGAAATAAGAGAATAACCACATTCATGGCAGTCAAACCCCTGAAAGCAGATCCCAGCACGGTGCTCTGCCTGAAACACCTACAAAGAGCAGGAAGAGCAAGGAGGTTTTGGCAGGCAATGCCCGGTCCAGGTCTCCTGCCTGCACTTAAAAAGCAATGCAGAACAACTGGGAAAGGTTCAGAAAAGAGCTCCAGGAACAATCAAGAACTGTAAGCACTGCCATATGCTGAGGCACACCACGTACTCAGCAAGCAGAAGTTGCTGTAGGCAGATCCAGGCAGCAGCTCGTGAGGAGCACCCACTGTAAGATCCACTGGCTGTGCATTAGGAGAGGAAAAACATACTAGTAGAAATAAGGTGCACACTGCTGTTTGAGGAGACAAGCCAGGAGACCAGCAATTCTGCCTCTCTCATGGTCTTTAAATAGTTTGAGGGTGTTCTGAAGTATGCCAAAGAGGCACAGCTTGGATCAGGCTTGGCAGTGTTACTCTGATGACAAGAGATCCTGGCCACCCATGAGCTCATCTCTCAGGCAAGCACACAGCCTAGTGAGACATCCTCCACCTCAAATAACTGGGCAGGTCTGACCTTAGCATGGCTGATGGGGCAAAGAGCAGCCTCCCTGGCCAGGCAGCACAGAAAACCACAACGATCCACGACCGGTGATGCCTCTCTCTGCTCCCAGCACAGGCTGCTGTGGGTCAGCTTTGATAGGAAGGTCAGGCAGGGGAGACAACACAACAGCAAAGAGCACCCACACTTGGGCTCTGCAGCCTGATGGTAAATCAGAAAGATTTTGCTGAGGTGGAAAAAGTGAGGTGAAAGGACAGTGCTCTCCTATGGAGACAGGCTGGGAGAGCTGGGTGAGTCCAGCCGGGACAAGAGAAGGATCCAAGATCACGTTAGAACCTCTTGCAGTGCGTAAAGAGGCTCCAAGAGAGCTGGAGAGGGACTTCAAACAAGGGCCCTAAAGTAACAGGACAAGGGGAATGGCTTCCCACTGCCAGAGGGCAGAGTTAGGTCAGATATTGGGAAGAAATTCTTCCCTGTGAGGGTGGGGAGGCTTTGGCACAAGTTGTCCTGAGAAGCTGTGGCTGCCCCATCCCTGAAAGTGTCCAAGGCCAGAGTTGGATGGGGCTTGGAGCAGCCTGGGACAGTGGAAGGTGTCCCTTCCACTGGGCAGGGGGTGGAACAAAATGAGGTTTAAGGCCCCTCCTAACATAAACCAGTCTGTGATTCTGTAAAAGAGGGCAGCTTTTGTGCCTTGAAGACCAACAAGCTCCTCTAACATCAGTCTGGATGTGACACTGACACAGACATGTGGCCAGAAAGGTATATCCAGCTCCAGCCATGGGGATGGGGACACCAGTTTCATGAGAGTGCAGGAGAACTGTGGGAATGTGCACCTGATGACTCTGTACCTGAATTTTCTGCAGTGCACAGAGCTGGATGATGCAGTCCAGCTCCTCCCGCTTGTACACGGAGGCGAGCAGACTCTCCACATGGTCCAGATGGCTCTCCCTCTGGATGGCCACATCATCCATCTCCTGGGTCAGGGAAACAAGAGGAAATGCAAGGAAATTTCAGCATCAGCATGAAGCATTGAGGCACAACTGCCAATCAAACATGTGCTCAGGGCTTTGACTGACGTGTTGCCTGGTGGAAATGCTGTGTATCCTAACGGAAGTACTACAGAGAGCAGCAACAGGAATGCAGAGATTTTACACACTTGCCTTGTGCATATCAGTAAGAAGACCCTGAGTACATCTTACTGTGACAACTGGGGTATGGTGGGATTTTCAGCAGAGCACAAAGCAGCATAAGCCAGTATCACAAGCACTGGTACTGCCAGCAGTTTGAATGGAGTGTTTTCCAAGGGCACAGCTGGAAGCTCTGAGTTGTGCTGAGTGCTGCATTAGCCCCCCACCATCTACAGAACTGCCAATTCTTGCCAAGTTCCTCAAATTTAGCCACAAAAGCCCCGTGTCTATGAGATCCTCTTCAGTATTTGTTGAATCTTGGAGCCACTAATACCATGGGAAGAGACAAGGGAATAAAAGCCTTATGAAATCATAGATCATGGAATATCCTGAGTTGGACCCACAAGGGTCATTAACTCCTGGCCCTGCACAGACACCCCAACAATCCCACCCTGTGCCTGGCAGCATTACCCAAATGCTCCTGGAGCTCTGGCAGCCTTGGGGCTGTGACCATGTCCCTCTTGCTTTGGATTTGAGCCCTCCAGAATGGACCATAACCACCAGTCTCTTCCAGAAGGCACTTCCCTCTGCCAGCTGCCTCTGGCAACTGTCCCAGTGTGATCCTTAGCAGGAGAAGTTGCCCTGGGCATGCTGCTGAAGGCAGCTGTTAGGATATTTGGAGAGGTAGAAGTTGGAGAAGCTCTGGGACCTCTTCCTGGCCTTCCCTGAACTGCTGCCTGCAAGCAGCCAAAGTGATTAGTTTCTGGCCAGGAGAGTAGAGGGAAAACGCTGGATCCTAAATGCTGGCTGGGATCTGCAGGCATCAGGATCACCCCTGCATGCAAGGCTGGTGGAACAGGAGCAGCACCATCACTGATCCAGTAGGTCACTGGAGGCTGAGGAAGCACCATTTCCCTCTGTGCAAGAGAAAGCCAAATCCATCCCCGCACTTGGCAGCTCATTACTGGAAAGATAAACTGGAGGGAGCTTGGGGAAGATCAGGCCAGTGAATGGAGACTAAACCTGGAGACCAAAGAGGCACAGAGCAGATCAGCCAGATTCTGCTGCCACAGAAAGGCAGCATGGCTGCAGAAAGGAGGGTGCAGCCCTGCTGTGTCCAGCCAGTTCCATCCTCCAGCACATGCTCTGACCTGCAGAGCTGCCTCCAGCCCAGGGGTCCAACAGCTCAAGGATGCGGAGCTGCTGGAGCGAGTCCAGACATGGCCCAGAGATGCTCTGGGGGCTGAAGCCCCTCTGCTCTGAAGCCAGGAGGGGAGAGCTGGGTCCAGGGAGACCTCAGAGCCCTTTCCAGTGCCTAAAGGGGCTCCAAGAGCTGGAGAGGAACTTTGGACAAGAGGACAATGGCTTCCCACTGCAGGGATAGTGTTAGATTAGAGATTAGGGAGAATGCCATCTCCACTTTGGAACTTCCTCCCTGCAGTCCAAACCATGACTTACTTCCATGTTGGAAACAACTTTTTATAGATTTGAAGGCTCCATAAAATCAAAATTTTTGCTTTTCTCATCTAAACTATGATTGTCTTGCTCCTTCCTTTCATTACTTTGTCTGTGCTTTACTTGGTACACTTTTTTTCAGTGAAGCATGGACCCAAAACTGGACCCAGTGTTCGAGCAACAGCTACGAGAGCCAGATAGGATCTCATAAAAATCTCAGAGCTTGTTTGCAACCTTGTCGTGGTTTTGTGCCCTGTTTTTGTTGCCCCAGCTGTTTTAGGCTCTGACCAGAACTGGTTCCCCACTCCATACTGCCCAATCCATACTTATGCTACTTTTTATTCTTGCTCACATGCAGGAACTTGCACCTGCTGAAAAACAGCCTTGGCCTCAAATTGTATCTTGAGTTCATTCAAATCCTTCTAAAATCTAACCCTGCCTTGTAGCACCTTGCAGAGACACTTGCAGGTGTTATGGGATCTGTGTATTTAATAAGCACACCAGTAAACCAATCCCACAGCCCTGATTTTCGAAGAAGTCCAAACATATTCAATCACCCTCCAAGAAGGTGAGTTTTCTCTTAGTTTTAGATGGAATTTTCCTGTGTATCAGTGTGTGCCTGTGGCCTCCAGTCCTGGCACTGGGCACCACTGGGAAGAACCTGGCTCTGTCCTCTTTGCACCCTCCCTGCAGGTACTTGTAGACCTGGATGAGTTATATCTAAGCCTGTCCTTCCAGAGGATGAACAGCTCCAGTTCTCCCAGCTTTTCCTCACAGGGGAGGTGCTTCAACCACTTAATCATCTCCATGGCCCTTTGGCAGAGTCTCTCCAGTATGTCCATGTCTCTCTTGTGCTGAGGAGCCCAGAACTGGACATGGATGGAGGAAAAACAATATCCACTGCTCTTGCCCTGTCCCCTGAGCTCATCACTTTGATGCAGAAGGCAGCAAGTTATCAGGCATGGAGGCCCTTTGCAATCTCTTGCAACTGCTCCCCGTCACCTCCTTGTACTTGCTGTGTTTGGGGGTTATTGCTCTGTCACTTTCTCAGAGATCATGGTGAGGTTGACTCTCCTGGAGCTCCCCAAATCTTCACTCTTGCTCTCCTGGAAGGCAGGAGTGACAGTGGCTTTTTTCCAGGCCTCAGGAAGACCATGAGGAGATGGAGAGTGTCCTTGCAGTCTCATCTCCAGCTCCCTCAGCACTTGTGGGTGCACCCATCAGGCCCCAGGGGTTTGTGAATGTCCAGTTGGTTCAGCGCTCCCTGACCTGGTCCTGCTCCTCCTCCATATATCTCCTTTGCTCCAGACCTTCTCCTTAGCTTCAGGATTCTGGGAGTCCTGAGATACTTGTAGAAGCCCTTCTTCTTGCCCCCAGATCCACATGGGCTTTGGCTTCCTGAGCCCCATTCTACATGCTTGAACCACATCTCTATAGTCCTCTTACATTAGTTGCCCGTGCTCCCACCTCTCGCACACCTTTTCATGTGTGAGCTCACTTAGGAGCCCCCAGCAAATCCATGCAGGCCTCTTGATGCCTTTGCTTCACTCCCTGTTCCTCAGGATCCTTGGAAATCCAGCTGGGATCCAGGGCTGTGTCCCACAGGAACACAGTTCTCCAGCCTAGTGACCTTCAGGACATTCACCTGGGCAAGAAGCAAGCTGGTGTGTGCTTTAGCAGGAGGGGTGGACTGGATGGTCTGCAGAAATCCCCTCCAACCCCAAACACTCCCTGACTCTGTGATCTCAAGGGATGAATTAAAGCCCTGACACATGAGATTCAAAGCCCATCAGCTGACAGCAACTCATTATCCACAAGTATCTGCAGTCTGCTAAATTCCCAGCCTCCACAGCCTCCTGTTCCACAAGTCCCACACTCTCCTTTATAATTTCTAGCTGTACAGGATAAAATGGAAAAAAGTATTTTCTAAATTATTTTTTTTTAGATAATTCATAGTTATTTATAACCTTTTCCCCATGGTGGGATGTGTTTTCAACGAAGATGGTGCCCAGGAATTGGCAAGGCCAGGTTTTAGCTGGCCCTCAAATAGGGATATTCTAAATAAACTGGGGAAAGGTTAACTGGCAAGGCCATTATGTCAAACAGCTCCAGAACAAGTGTCTGGAAAACACGGAGATCCAACATAAAAGTTTTTTAAAAGTAAGGATTTGAACAGTATAGAGGAAATAAAATAGGAACATGGGTCATGTGCGAGAGCAGCCTCTCCCTCTAAAGACAGCGTTTGTCAGGTGAAAGTGCAACTCAGGCAATCCACAAGAAAGGAGGGAATATGGGACAACTGAAGAAAATGGATCAATGCTAGAAAATTCCATCATAATTGTTCCTGGCAAACCCACAGCAAACCCATTTAAGTGCCTGTCTTGGAGTGACTTTCTGGTGTATCCCATATCGCCTGCTCTGTGCCCAGAAAATGAATTTTATGCCTTTCTGTGCCTTTAAACTGAGCCTGAGAGGGAAGAGAAGGGAAAAAACCAGCCAGAGGAACTTTTTCAAAGCAGTTCTGTGCTTCAAGGTCGCTACTGCTCTCTGTTCTGCTGCTGTTGGGGAGTGATAGCTGCTGCAGCAGAGAGAGGAGGAAGCCTCCTTGCTTTCCAGCGAGTGCTTGGCTCTGTTTTCTTCAAAAGAAGAGAGATGGGAGTTTTTCCTGGCACTTTAGTTTCTTCTTCTTCTTCTCATCTGGACTTGTTCAGAACACCAGAACATCACACCTCACTGGGAGGCTTTCCCCTGGCCTGCAAGGGGGTCCCCTACACCAACCCAGCTCTGGGGAGGAGAGACCACACCCAGAAGGACTTTAAAACTCTTCCAGGTTTCTCTCCACAGCGAGAGATTTTATTATTTAGCATTATTATTCTTTTCTTGTGTGTTTGTTAAATAGTTTTTTCTCTTCACTTTCCTCCAAGGAAATTTCTTTTCCTGAACCTGGTGGGGGAGAGGTAACTACAACCTGCTTTCCATCAGGGGATATTCTCCACTGAATTTGTCTCAAACCTGGACAGTGCCTTTGAGAACCAGGATGTGGCAAATGGTGGGAAGAGTCCCATTTCCGACATTCCCCATTTCCTCAACGAAAGCTCTCTGGGATCACTCCCCAGGGCTTACAACCTCACATTCAGCCTGGTGTTGCTGGCCTTCAGCCTCTGGCTCCTGCAGCTCAGCCACACAGGTGGGGCTTAGGGGGATCCCAGCTGCCCTGAGCATCCTGCAGGAGCACTGGCAAGATTCTGGAGGGAGCTCGGTGCCCCCCGTGGGCATCTCAGGGATCCCACAGGGGTGTGATGGCAGCTGTGATGTCTGAGGTGGGGCAGGTGGCAGCCATGGGAGGATGTGCTGCTGAGCCTTTAGACAGCACTGGAGCTCAGCACGAGCCAGCTCCGCCATGCAGTGGGACACAAACAGGGATCTGGCTCTACTGGGGTACATTTTTCACTCTCTGATCCCTTTTGAGACAGCTCCGGAGGCAGAGGCAGGCAGCTGGGTCCCCCTTTCCCCCCAGTCACTGATGTGGGAGAAGCACACACACAAATACATGCTCAGACACAGAGACACAATTTTCATGCATGATGCTCACAAAGGGAAACGATGGTGCAGCTTAGGAATGGGCAGGATCAGGCTCCAAACCTCCTGGATACACCACGCTGCATCAGTGACCCCCATGTGCTGAGGAGCAGCGTCCCTCCATGAGCAACCAGGGCCAAAAAATCCACCACAAACGAGCTATGCTTTGGGAGAAGGACTAGAGAAAACAAGGGAGACAGTTACAGAGAGGAGCAGCAAATTAAATCCACAGGGGGGGCCTGGAGACCACCAGTAAAAACCACACTGGGCACATGGTCTGTGAGGACAGGTGTGAGGAAGGGTGCAAGGAAGCTGGTACAGCTCAACTGGGAATATTAAGATATATTAGCATGACAGGCTAAGAAGGCATGAGTCAAAAAGCCAGACCTGCTTTCTAACACAGAAAACAGAATAGGTCTCGGCCTCAATCAGATTAAATGCAATAATTTAATCAGACAGGGCAGAAATCAATCTGAGTGGCAACTGGTTAAAGGCATCAAACTGCTGCCAAATCTTTTTTGTGATGCATGAGGAGCAAGGCAGGGAATCCACTGAGATGTGGAAGGAGCCTCAAAGGGGTGTATGCAGAGGAGGGGATCCTTTTTCACCCGAGATCAGCCTTTCCCAGCCCTCAGGACTCAGCCCACCCACCCTCCGACCTCGGGAAAGCAGCCCAGGAAGGAGACTGGGCAGAGCACTCACGGCAGGCCAGCGGAGCAGGAGCTGGGGGTCAGTGACGTGGGCCAGGGGTGGCTGTGGCTTGGCACACACGAACATCAGGTTGGAGAAGAGCCGGAGGAAGTGGAGCTCCACCCGCACCCCGCATGGGAAGGTCACCATCCTGCTTGGCAGATCTGGAAGGGAAATTCCAGCAGGATCAGCTCCTCGGAGGGTCCTGCCAACACCTCCCTGCACAATGCTGTCCCTGAGGGGGTCCCTCCGCCCCACACCCTGCATGGCTCACCGTGGCTGTGTCCCCAGTGCTCAGTGGCTGCTCCTGAGGGACAGATGGGGTCTGTCAGGGAACGGGCTTCCTTTAGAGTGTGCTTGATCTCCATCACCTGCTTCCCAGTGACCAGGGGATCGTGCCCAATGTCTGCAGGAAAAGAGTTGGAAGCACAAGGATCACTCCAGGTTCCTTATCGATCTCCCTGCCTTTCAGGCCCTACATGAATGACCCCCTGCTGCTCCCAGGCTACTGAAAGATCCCGTGGGGCATGGCCTGTGATTTGGATTTTAGGGAGGAACAGTCTGCTGGCTGGGATGGGATGGGGTGAATATGGAGCCACTCAGTCTCTGCTCTCTCTTCTCACCCCTGCCACTGAAGCAGATGGTTTCTACCTCATCTCTCACCTTCTAACACATCCTCCAGCATGTGTGTAACCTTCTTGTCTTGCAGAATGTGTTTCTTCAGGTATTTCATGAAGATCCCAGAGCTGAACTCCCCATCCTGCAGTTCATAGGCTTCTGCATCTTCGCTCCTGCAAGAGTAAGGATATTTCTTCAGAGTCCTCACAGTTCTGGAACGGGCATGAAGTCCAAGGTGAGTGTGGGGTGGCCAGCTCCATCCAGACTCCAAACACAGAGGCTGTGTCCAAATGAGCTTCTCAAGGAATAACACAAAGTGTTTGGGTTGTGCCCCAGAGAGGGTGGGCAGGCCACAGGATGGGAAAAAGCAGCGGGAGGGAATGGGACAGGACAGCACAGTCTCCTTTGCCAGCCCAGGTGGGTGACGAAGGTGAAAAGCCAGTGGAACTGGCACTGGATTGGTAAATAATGCCCAGCATCTCAGGAGGCTTTGGGTGGGCTGTTCGTGAGACATGCACCTGGGGAATCAGGCTGAAGAACAGGTGACAGGAGCTGATGTCACTTTCACACACAACTTGTAATGAAGCACAGGCTGATGGCAGCAGGAAGGACAGAAGTGCCTGAACAGCAAACCCAACAGATGCAGGGTGAGAGCCAGAGGGAACATGAGAGAAGCCCTCTCCAGCCTCCAGAGCCACCATGCATGTGCCAGAGTCTGGTCCCGTGTGAGGGTGTGGGGAGGGTGAAGTCACTTACGTGGAATAGCCATAGACAGTGTTTCCCCAGGGCTCCAGTGGCTGCACCTGGGACAAGGCACACCCTGGGTTGTACCTGGAGAGGAGGCAAAGGCACAAGTCAGTGTCGAGGACATCTGTCAACTGGAGGGGACAAAGCCCACACACTCCTCATGTCCATCTCTCAGGGGTGGCAGGAGGATCAACTCTCACCTCAGATATAACCAGAGAGACTAAAGCTGGAGTCCCACCAAGAACCCAAACCACAGGGAAAGGAGTGGGTATGTCCTGCTGTGACTTAACTGCACTGGTAAGCTGCTCCCTGCCCTAAGCCTGAAGGTTAGGTAGAGCCTGAAGCTTTGGTACAGCCTGGAGCTGTGGGTACAGCCTGGAGCTGTGGGTACAGCCTGGAGCCATGGGTGCAGCTTGGAGCTGTGGGTACAGCCTGGAGCCATGGGTGCAACCTGGAGCCGTGGGTGCAACCTGGAGCTGTGGGTGCAACCTGGAGCTGTGGATACAACCTGGAGCTGTGGGTACAGCCTGGAGCCATGGATGCAGCCTGGAGCTGTGGGTACAGCCTGGAGCCATGGGTGCAACCTGGAGCTGTGGGTGCAACCTGGAGCTGTGGGTACAGCCTGGAGCCATGGGTGCAACCTGGAGCTGTGGGTACAGCCTGGAGCTGTGGGTACAGCCTGGAGCCATGGATGCAGCCTGGAGCTGTGGGTACAGCCTGGAGCCATGGATGCAGCCTGGAGCTGTGGGTACAGCCTGGAGCTGTGGGTACAGCCTGGAGCCATGGATGCAGCCTGTAGTCACGGGTGCACATTGCCACCTCCCTCCAGAGGCTGGATTTTAACAGCTCCAGGCAGAACCACAGTGCAGAGAACACACAGGTTCACCATGGCCCAATGGATGACTGTCCCTCAAGAGGTCAGAGGTGCACAGCACCGTGGTTATGGCTCAAGTGCCTTTGCTGGGGGTCTGGGACACCCCACAAAGCCCTTCCAGACCACACACACACTTGTTCCTCAGGGAACCAAAACAGGCTATGGATGATACACACCCAGATCTCCCTGACAGATGGGATCAGGACACACACACGAGTCTCAAAGCCCAAACCTGGTCCTGGCACCTCAGTCTAGATGCAGGAGCACAGCCCCTGTTATTTCCAAAATCATGCAGATCCATGGTGACAGGATGTGATTTCCATACAAAAAAAGCTATCTTGGTTGCACTGAATGGTCAAGCCTTGCCCATCTGACTGCAGCCAGACTGATAGCATAAGGACAGGCTGCCTCCAGTTCACACCAGTGACTCAGAGCTGTTTCCAGTCACACAGTGACAAGAGCCAGGCACAGAGGCAGCATTAGTCCGTGTAATTCAATTCCAGCACAGCTTCTTGGGGCTGGAGCTGGAATGCTAAGGAGGGCAGAAGGGACAGGGGTATCACCAGCAGCCAGCACATCACTTACTGCTGGTGGCACAGTCTGGAGACATTTAATGGCAGAATTCAACTGACTCGTGCAAGTTGTCTTAAAGATGATCAGAAGGGAAAGTGTGAGAAAGGAGACATGTTTCTAAACCTGAATACTGAGATTTATCTGCTCCTCAACTGCTCCTAATCCAATGCAGAAATCTTTGGTTCCAGGTCCAAGGATAAATCCGGGAATTCCTGGAAAAGGCAATCGCATCTGCCCAAAATCAGCATATAAATGTATAAGGCTGCACGCAGGCTTTGTGTTCTGGCTCCTTGCCTGCTAAGGCTGAGCATCTGCTCCCACTTGGCAAAGGATGTGTTTCTCACCACCCTGGCATTTCTGATGCCAACATATGGGGAGAGGAGAAACTCTGGATGAGCTCCCTCTTAGCACAGACTCAGCTTCATGCTGACAGGAGCTGCTGACAAAACCTGCAGCATCAGTCTGACCAGGAGGCTGTTGGGAAGGGAGCCTTGTTTTACACAGCGGTGTAAACACACAGAGCTATGAAATCCAGATGCTTTCCTGAGCTGAAATGGTGACTTCTCAAGAAAAAATGAGCTCAGGAGCAAGCTCTTGCCCCCACAAGATCTGGGGTAACACCCACTGCATGAAGTGCTACACTTGCTGTGGAAAAGGGGAGATTGAACTTTGGGGAAGGAGGGAGGAAATCAGCTGCAAAACTTTGCCTAAATATCACAGCAGATCTCACACTGCATCCTCTTCCCAGAACACCATTGAGACTCCAGTGAGCAAAGGAACCACTGGAAATACCAACAAAGGAGCCAGCAGCCCAAATGGAGACAGAGAGCAGCTCAAATGCTGTTTTCCAGATTGTTAACATCTGCATTGGTGGTCCCTGTGCAGCCCCCAGACTACCTCCCCATCACACACTGCCCTCAGATGGCACACCAGCAGCCCAGAGCTGCACTAGGCTGGCTCCAGTGGAGTATCCATGAGAGCCAGGTGCTCCTGCTTGGCTGCAGGCCATCCCCTGCCTGCTACCATACTGAGGAGGGCAGCCAGGTGCTGCAAGGTGTGCCAGAGAAGCAACACACTCTGCTCTCAGTGGCCAGCAAGAAGGGAGAAAGGGGATGGTCCACTCTGGGGAGTTCAGGGCAGCATCAAGGGACATCAGGCTCCTGCTCCAGAGCTGCAGGACAAGTCCCAGCACAGCCAGCTTTAAGCTACTCAAAGCAAGCAGCCCCACCACTGCGGCTAAAGAGCATCAAAAATGTATCATTTATCAGGGGCTCACAGCTCTCTCAGGGTACCAAGAGCTCTGTTGTCCTTCCAGTTCTTAGCACAGGAACCATAGTACAAAGAGAGAGACATTCCTACATTTTTTCCCAAAGTCTTTTCCGACCTGTAAATCTGCCTCAGGAGCCTGAAATAAATGAACTAATGACAGCTTCTACCACAGTAGTCCACCTACCTCTGCTGAAACTGGACAAGTAGTAATTTTCTGCAGCAGGATAGAAGTCTGCAGGCCAAGCGAGGATGATGGGTTTTCCACAGAAAGTGGAAAAATGCTGAACTCTGACCTCAGCAGCAGCTGCTTCACAGCACAACCACTTCAGAAGGATTTAAGGCCAGTAAAAAACAAGTAGCAGGGCTTAAAATATTTTCCCTGTCATGCTGCACTCTTCTCACTGAGATGTTAATGAGAACACAGCCAGGAGAAGAGAAGTAAACTGAACACTCCCAGACTGAGCATGTGGGAAACATGGAGCAGGAAAGCACTCAGATACACAAGACAAACCCTGTGCTGAGTTTAGGCCAACAATTTATGCCATGCAGAGCCATCTCTCCACAGTCTTGAAGCAACCTGCCTGTATTTGCCAGGCTTCTTCACCTCAAAAAAACCAAGGGAGGGTCTCCAGCCCCTTCTCTCCAGAAGATCTCAGATAAGGCCTGATGCTCTCTGCACTAACACATGACTGACCCATGTCCCACCCTGCAGGACCTGACAGTGTGGTTGATTTTATGGCATAGATCAATAACCTCTGACAGAGGCTCAGCAGCACCGTGGGGGATGTGGCAATCACAGGGGCTATCAAAACCCATGGGCTGCCCTCCCCCAGCCCTTGGAATGCCCAGCCCAGGTGAGGAAGGGGGAAGGGGAGCCTACCACTTCCTGCAGGTGTCCAGCAGGATGATGTTCAGGGCCGTCTGCTGCTGCTGCATTTTCTGGAGGATCCTCTGCACGCTGATGCAGTTCTCAGGGGCATAGGGTTGTGGAGCATCAACAGGGACCATGTAGTTCCTCCCCAGATGTTCGTACCCGTGTCCAGCGTAGTAGAATATAGCTGGGAACAGGGAGAGGAGAGGATGAATCAGGGTGCCAACCTGCAGGTCTGTAACCAGCTCCCCATGCCATGTCCCACCTCCTGTCCTGAAGGGATACTGGTGCAGGGCAGACCTAGGCCAGTAGCACCGATGGAACTGGAGCTATGTTGACGTCACAGTTTCAACTTTTTTCCCAATTATTCCCTTCATTAGATTTGGAAGCAGCCCCAAGAGGCTCTCCTGTACTTGTGTATTCCTGCACTGTTTGTCTCCTGAAGTCCCTGGGTTTACACGTTTCCAAAACCTCTGTGCTACAACACCCAGGCTCAGCACCTGCCAGGCTGAATTTCACCTTTGTACAATGTTTTGGTTAGTCCTCGCCCTCTGAAGGAACAAGGCAACGGAAAACAATATCACCAGGATGGAAAATACATTAACAGCCATTTAAAAGAAAAGCTCCTCAGGTTCCTAGTTTTGGAGAATAGACTAACAACTCTTCTTAGGTGATCAACATCAACTTAGGTGATGGGAAACATTGTGTATTTCAAGGGTCTGACTGTATTCACACACCTATAAGCTGGTGAAAAGCTAGACATAGAGAGAGGCGAGTTCTTCAGATGTCCAGAACACGAGGATCATGTGCTTCAATAACCTCAAACCAGGCACCAGCCCTGTTAGGCAAGGGAGGAGTTAGACCCATGCAGACGCTGGTGGGAAGCCCAAGACCTAACAAGAATTTTGGCTACCCCTCCTCAGCACCAGTGACACTGCTTGGGGGATGCTGCTCGGTGAAAGCCAACTTGGGGAACTGAAATGGGTTAAAAACAGCTCTGCAAGGTGACACAGAGAGTAGACCTTCACAAGGGAATGAAGAGTGAGAGATCAGAAATGGGGAAAAAGTAGCTAAGAGGCAACAGCAGGAGAAATTATTCACTCAGATTTGCCCACACTTCTGTGAGTAACCTCTCCTCTATTTTCCCTCCACTGTTCCTGCCCCTGGACTTGGGAGGACACTCACTTTGGTCTGATTCTGCAAGGATGCAGCAACAGGGGCAGAAGCTGAAGGGCTGAAAGCATGATCTCATCACATGGAGGATGGAAAACATGATCTCATAGTCAAAAAGGCCTTGAGTGACCTTTGGTTTCTATTCTCAGGGGACAATGGAAAGTTTCTCAAATGGCCATTTTCACAGGTGCCCATGAGATTTGGGTTCCTCTTCTTGTGGATCATCAGCCAGAGACAGCAGGCTCTGATTTGCAGAAGCTTTAAACTTTCGTAAGTTGCAAATCAAAGCCACAAACCCCTCCCCCGAGACTAGAAGAGTATAAAACTCTTCTATAAAAGAAAGTAAAAAAGGAAGCCTTCTAGAAAAATTAGATACAAGTTGGGCCCCTTGAGCCATTGAGCACTGGTGGCTTTCCTCCCTCTGCCTGTACATGCAAGGGAAGTGATGACATCTGTTACCAGGCAGCATCACTGAGGCTTGGGGAAAAATGAAATGTAACAGGAAAGGCCACAAAGAATGATTCAATCCTTAAATCTTTGAACTTTTGAGGTCTCACTGAGCACCTGAATGTACCACCAAGTGCTCCCCATGCTATATAAACCACAAAGACTCATGTTTGAATCAAAAAGGGTGGGTTTTGCATCACCTGAGCAACTTCTCCAACCTCTCCTGGACTGAATCCCTCCTCCTGAACAGGAAAGTCAACAATTTGCCCAGAGAGGGAAAAGACTGTTTAATTCTGAGTTCTTCCCACATCATATGAGTCAGAACTGCTCATCACACACAAACTTCCAAGCACCAAATTAAAAAGGGGAAGCTCCAGGCACTGCTTATAATGCAGGAAATGTCAGCATGAGATGTTATAAAAGCCTGACTCCATATTCCTAGTATTCCACTCACAACTTTCTGCTCTCATTGCATTTCCAATGTAATTTTTTTGATTTGGGACTTTTTAGGATGCTCAAAATAACATCCACGGGGATTCCTCATTTGCCTGAGGGTGGAATAATTAGATCACTTAGGGGACGTTTGGGGCCTTCAAAAATCCTCTGCAGTTTTTCTAGGATGAGATCTGGAGGAAAAGCAGCCCAATAACCCCACCACCTGCAAACACTGAACTGGAGAATCCTCTGGATCATAGAATCATCAGGGTTGGAAAAGACCTCCAAGATCCTCAAGTCCAACCATGGACTGAACCTCACCATGCCCACTAAACCATATCATGCAGTGCCACATCCACTTGTTTTTTGAACACTTCAGGATCCAGGAGATCCTGGAGGAGAGGGAGAAGGAGCTATGCTGGGATGGTCTGGAGATGTGGAAGAGTCTCACAAAAGCCCACAGTTCCTGGAGAGACAGTTACAGAGACCACAAAGCACAACTGCCCTCGTCGGCACAGACCATAAAACAAGGGGCAATGAGCACCAACCCACGGAGGTTCATGTTCACCAGTCAGCCTCTCCTCCCTTTGCATGTCTACACAAAGCTCCCCTGACTTCAGTTCTGGTGGTGGCACCTCCAGGCTCCTCAAGGACACTGGGATCTGCAGGAGCACGTCAAACACACACAGGGAGGCACACATAGGAGGACTGGCTATCACAGGCACCTCTGGGGTCTTTAATAGGCTGCCTGGGTTGCTCCTGGAGCTGCTGTCTCACCACAGCCAGGGCACTCAGCAGGCAGCCTGATGCAATGGCCCACCATTAAATTAGGATTCCAGCAAATGTGGCAAGAATCCTGAACTCAGTCACTGCTGGACCCAGCCCACACTGGGG
Organism: Erpornis zantholeuca; assembly: GCA_013400515.1. Classification (NCBI taxonomy): domain Eukaryota; kingdom Metazoa; phylum Chordata; class Aves; order Passeriformes; family Timaliidae; genus Erpornis; species Erpornis zantholeuca. The sequence continues at coordinate 113,610 of VZTN01015662.1, read as the reverse complement.
TTCACTGCCTCCAAAGAATACCACACCACTCAGCCTGGAGAGCTGTTAAGAAAACCTCAGCCTAAGCAGGCACTGCCTCACAAACACCCAACACTCAACTCAGCTGTTAGCGTTTTTCCTGACAGCGCACAAAATCAATTTTGCCAGGAAAGATCAGAGGCCACAAATGCAGAAAAGCTCTAAAAGTTCAAATAAGGCACAACAATATGAAAGGTTTGGTATTTCCAAGCATTTTTTTCTCTCCAGTGCTTAGGAAGAGCCATGGATAAAATGCCATTTGGTCCTCATGTGCCACAGATAGAGGGTAAGAATGGCAGCTGGGATGAGGATGACTCTGGCCTGAGAAGAGGAGGTAAAGCCTGGGATACAAGGGGATTTCAGAGAGCAACAAGAAAAGGAAGCTGCAAGTGAAATCATGCAAATAGGCTGCCAGAGGTGACGCGCTTAGCTGGAGCTCCAGGACCGTGCACAGCCCTTCCCACCAGCTCAGCCTCCCCCTTGAGTCAGTGTTTCCCAGAACAAGGTGGCTGTGCAGCATTTCCCTCGTGGCCAGGTCTCCATCCATTGCACAACCTCCAAACCTCACACTGAGTGCCAGCCTGGAATCAGCCCACGCTGACTTTCACTTTCTGGGTGCCACACAGCTGGCAGGTGAGCCTCACACTGAGGTTTGGAAGCAAAAAAAAAAAACAACTGCAAGGTGTTTTCAGGGTGTCTGTCATGCTGGGAGAATCTCAGGGATCCCAAAGATTCTACTTTCACCACCAAATCTGAACATCTGCTTTCAGAGCCACAAGATCTGCTGGTTGGGTTTGTGGTTGAGGAACCCTTCCCATCGAGGAGCGTGCAATAAGCTCAAAGCCCAACCTCAAAGCCACCTGCAGCTGGGAATGCTCTTCTGCAAAAGGGTTGTCAGGGGCCCAAATTAGACTTTCAGGAAAGAGAAGCAAGAAAATCACAACCAGATGCAGCAATCAGAGCTCAAAAGGAGCTCCCCTCCTCATACATGAGTGGGGCAGACACCCAGTCAGTCTCTTCAATTTTTTCATCCAAGGAAAAATCAAAACCCCCTTTCCCATTTACTATTGGAAGCACTGGCTCCCCAAAAACTCAGTGTGAGCCCACACTGTGGGGGCTGGAGGTGAGCCATGTGTTGGAGAAACATCCACTTTGCCTGACTATAGCCTGGCCAAAACTGAACTACACTTATCCAGGGGCTCCTGCCAAGCCTGGTACTGATGCATGTGTCCCTTGAGATAGCAAAGTTCAATTTCTTCTCTTTTAATTCAATAACTTGCTCAGAAAATTGCCTAATCCCTACTCAGCAGAAGCAGGTGGCTGAGCTGGCTTGGCCTTACCATAGACTCCCTTCCTCAGGAGCTGCAGGAACCGACTGACTGCTGTCGCCATCTCAGCCTTGTTTAGATCCAGCAGGGAGACAACCTGGAAGCCCAGATGCTCCAGAAGATGACTCAGCTCAAACACATCCCTCACAGGAGCCAGGAGGTTGGGGTGATGCTGGTAGCGGTTGTTGCCCACTAAAAGTGCTATTTTGCCTGTAGCTAAAACAAACACCAAGTTAAAAAGCTGTAAATGTTCAGCAGGTGGCAAGATCACCTCACCTCCTCCTGTTGGAGTGAAGATATGGGCAATCTAAGGAAAGACTTAGGCAGCAAGGATAGGCTGCTGCAAGCCTGGAACACCCTCCAGAAAGCCCCTGGCTTTCTGAACACTTTGGCAAAATACACACTTTGACAGAAAGGCTTGAAAAATCTTCACTTGACAACCAAAATCCCAGGAATGCAGAGGTTCTGCTCTACTTGCCCTGCTGTGACCACAGGTCTGGTGTGTCAGTAGTGCATGGGAGGAGGATTGCTGAGCCAGGCTGAGGAGTCCTCTCCCTCACAGGGCTGAAGGAGAGAAACCCATGGCTCCTGCTTTGGTTTTATCCTCACCTCCTACTGTAAAAAAACAGGATTTATGTCGCTCAGTAGTGGTGGAAGCGAGGAACTTTGCCCTGCTCTGAGGAGGTATTTCAAGTAGGGATAAGTTGTCATGTGAACAACACTTTTAAAATCATTTGGCAGGCACAGAGCTTAAGACTCAGTTACTCATCAGGAATAATCTTACTCCGCTTGCTGAGAAAGATCAGGGCTTGGCAGGGGTGGGACTCATCTTGGTGTGCAGCTCTAATCCAAGAGTGGGGGGCCTGTGGCAATGTGGGCAGAAAGGCTTGAAGCGGTGTCTGCAGAAAAAGCATCCCATTCCTTGTCCTCCCATCCACCCTGGAGCCTGGCTTTTAATTAAGGGAATAATTGCTCAGGAAGAAAAGATGGAAGTACTCACCAAAAAACCTTCCAGAGCCACACGTACCTGGGAAAGAAAGAGGGAAATTATAAGCCTGGTCCCAGCACCCAGTGCCAAGTCTGAATCCTCCTCTATTATCCCCAGCAAGGCACAGCTGGATCAAACACACAGAGGACCTGCACAAGCAATGCTGCTCAGGCAAGTCCTTCATAGCCTGACTGCTAACTTTAAAGACACTGGTCTGATGTTAAGAGGATTTCTGAAATCCAGACTGATTTATGACATCCTAGGCAGCTGGGAAGCAAACCCTGGAGAAGCAGCAGAGGGGAAGGAGAGTCAACAGCTCATACCTGATGTGACTCACCTGCTACCTGCTGCAGCAAAAGAAAAGGAAACACAATGACTCAAGGTCAATAAAAGCTCCAAAACAGAGCACTTCCCCCCAGCAATGTCCAGCACAGAGGAAGTTGCCCTGTTTGCTTTTGACTGCAATAATATTCCTGGAGCTTTTCATCTCCCTGCTCTGCCTTTACCTGTTGTTTTAGCAGTTCTGGCTCAGAAAAGATGCCCCATAGGTTACTCACTTTGGTCCCCAAGCTCTACTGCCTGAGCACTTTCAGCCTCTTAAAATCATCATTACCCTCACAGTTCTAGCTTTTCCTATTAAAATTAGAAATAAATTTAAAAATACAGCCCAGAAGAAAATTCTAGAATCCTATATGCTCTAAAAGAAGAAATTAAGGATAAATTGCATAAATCTCAAGGCTCTGGAAGACCTTTGACCCCTGAATCAGTGCTGCTGATACACTTGAGATACCTAAAAAGCTTCAGAATAAAAACACTCATCCTTTTCTGCCCGTGACAGAGGCACCTGTTGCATGTTAAAGCTCCCCAGCAGTAACACATTGAGCCCAACCCAATCTGGTGTCCTAATCTCACTGTCTGTCCCCCTAGGATGTGTTTAGCCAGCTATGAGGAGGCAGGCAGAGTGCTCTCTGGCTACACAAGATCAATTTGCCCTTTGGAGAAATTTTAAAGCCAGTGTAAAAGGCAGGATAAGAAGCTTATGGCATAGAAAAATCTCTAGATGGAGTAAAGAGCCAGCAAAGCCAGCCTATGCTATTCCTGCCTCACACAGGGTAAAGGCAGAGAGCCAAAGCAGCCAGATGTGGAGTGTGCCTCAGTGTCTGGGGACACATCCTGCCCCTGGGATCCATCACTCTCTCATCAGCCCTGAGCTGCCAGCCCGAGGGGCCTGAACCTCTCCAAATAAACATCATCCTCTCCAGCTCTGTGTCTGAGCACATCCCTTCATCTCAGCGAGACTGGAAATGAGCCTGGCCACAGGATTCTGCTGCGATGTGGCCTGGAACTGTGAAAGCAGCACCTTGGCATGGCAAGAAAACGGCAGGGACCAGCTGAGAGCACTGAGCCTGCCTTTATATGGCAGGTGTCTGACACACTACAGGGCCCAGCAGCACAGCACTTAGGGGGTTTTCCAGCCACTGCTTCCTTTGCTCCCTCACAGCCCCAATATCAAGGAATCTTATATCTCACAGTCCTTGTTCACCAGCTCAGCACCTCCAGAGAGCACCAAATCCCTTTGTCTCACAGCAGGTGATGTGCAGCAAAGTGACGTGGGCTGGCTCTGCTCACCGATGTGAACGTCCACGGCGTGGCTCCAGTGCTCTCCGTGACTGTTGGAGGCACAGCAGAGGTATGTGCCAGAGTCACTAACCTTGGCGTGGGTGATCTAGGCAGACCAAAAGTTAAATTGCATTATTTGTGGTGAAAGTCTGCAGCTCCCTGCCAGGATCTGCTGAAGGCACTTGTGTTCATGGAATAAAAAGTATTTCTCCTGCTGTTTGCAGAGACTTTACCTTCCTAACAATCAGGACAGAGACAAGAACCAGAGCAGTACTAGCTGGTGAGGACTGTGGTTCTCCAGCCCAGAATCCTGCTCAGAGAGGGACTAAAGCCACCACTGAGTCAGGGTGGCCCTGGCACTGTCTATTCAAGCCCTAAACAACTCCAGGGACAGAGACCTTTCTGCCTTTCTGGCTCCAGCACAGCACCATCCACCTCTGAAAACAACCTCTTCTTAGTGCCCAGAATGAACTTTCCCATTAGAAATGCAATCTTAGGCCACCCCCTAACACCATCTAAGGCCATCTGTAATATCATTGACTACTACTGAGAAGAGACTGTACGTCTTGTCCTTGTGCCCTTCATGTGATGCCCTGGAAGGAAATCTTCTTTCTTGATTCAAGAAGAGAGCACTGATTTACGCTCAGCCAGCGACACAAAACAAAGCGAGCCCTTCTCCTGCCTCCCTGGCTCTTTTCTGTCAGGACAAACCACATTTCCTTCTAGGTCTCCAACAGGCAGACAGCATTCCCACAGCTCCATCACTCCACAGTCCCCTGCATGCACAGACAATAACTGTTCTCACATCTCTGCTGTAAAAGGGCACAAGAGATGTGCTGAGAGCCCTTGACTCATCAATGGATTGGTTACCTCTTAGAGGAATATGCTTTGAAAGAAGTCCATAAAACATATTCCCCCTTGATGCAGAGTCATCCAGCTGGCTATCAAAGCAGCGGGGTGATACACGGAGGGCTTGCTCACAACCCTGCAATCAGCTTCTCCCACTACCCAGCTCAGTAGCAAAAGCTTCTGAACTATGCCCAGAAAACCTTACCCAGAGTTTTTTTCTCTTGTGCTGCTCCAGCAGGTTCCCATTGCGGTACCACTGGTAGCTGGGGGCCGGGACCCCCATGGCAGCGCAGTGCAGCTGCAGCGGCTGCCCCACCTCCACCCGCTGCTCACTGGGGTTCAGAACGATGACTGGTTCTCCTTGCCACAGGCGAGGGGGCAGACCTGCAAGGCAGCAACACAGAATTGGTCCTCCCTCTACAAGGACAGCAAACAACAGCCATTTTCGACCATCACCTTTCTCCTTGGGGAGCAGGGAACCCTTGGGAGCAACACCTGTGATAGTAAATGCCACACCAAAGCCCTGCCTCTGGCTTCCCAAACCTGATCCTCGCCCTTTCCTGCCACGGGTGCAGCCAACATTCTAAGGTCAACCACCTAAGTTGGTCAACCACTTAACCCAAGTTATTTTGGGTCAGCTTTGAAATAGCCGATGGGTTCTTCCACAGTCCTAATACCCAGAATAACTCTGCAAAACCCATGGCAAGCATCAGGTGCAGGTGGACAGGGCTTGGAGCAACCTGGTCTAGTGAAATGTGTCCCTGCCCACGGCAAGGGGTGGTACAAGATGAGTTTGAAGGACTCTTCCAACCCAAACCATTCTGTGATTCCATAATACATCAAGAAGGTCAAAGATAGGCTTGTACCTCTGGCAACACACTGATGGACCTCCACCTTCACCCAGTTGGAGAAGACTGCATTTCTGTGGAGGTCATTGACCCTGCAGGTGTACAGCTGTGTCTGCTCTGCAGTGATGGGCAAGTCTTGGTTGGTCGCTCCAGGAATCAGGCGGCAGTCAGACTAAAGGGAAAACACAGGCGGTGGGCAGCACTTCCCTCCTCACTGCTGGCAGTAGAAGGCACTAGAAAGCCACTTGTAAGAGCAGCAAAAGAGGAAATCCCTGCTTTCCTCCCCTCCTTCAGCTCCCCCACTGTGTGCAGGGACCCAGCCTGGTGCCATAGCCAGGGCCACCCCATCCCTACCTGGTGCTGACAAAACCACTGGTACTGCAGGGAGGTGCTTCCCTGGGCTCGGCACCGCAGCACCAAGGAGTATCCCACCGGGACAGAGACGGAGACCGGCTGCTCGGTTATGGCAATAGCTGTGGAGAAACAGTACGTGAAGGTGGGAACAGCACTGCAGTCACAGCCCAGCGTCTCACTCTCACCCAGTGGCCAGGCATGGTGGGCTTCAAGAGGGACATTCATCCCAGCAGGCAGGAAAGATTGGAAGAACAGGGATGTTCCTGTGCCCAGAAAATGGACAGAAGGATGGATGGATGGACGGACGGACGGACGGATGGATGGATGGATGGATGGATGGACGGATTTATGGATGGATGGATAGATGTGTGTGTAGGTGGATGGACAAGAGGATGGGTGGATGGAAGGATGGGTAGGTGGATGGATGGATGACATGGGGCTCTGCTGGGTATCCTCGCAAGTGCCCGGGAGGTGGCACGGTCACTCTGCCCAGTGCCCTGTGACCACTTACCTTCCTGCATCGCTTCTCCGCGGCTCCTCCCTGGCCTGGGCGGCCGCCGG
>VZTN01015662.1:57554-107014 GCA_013400515.1 Erpornis zantholeuca | reverse complement strand
CGGTGCCGGCCTCGCACGGCACGGCTCGGCACGGCACGGCACGGCACGGCTCCGCACGGACCGGCTCTGTACGGCCCGGCTCTGCACGGATTGGATCGGCTCCGCATGTCCGGCCCGCTCCGACGGGGACGCTGCAGGACATGTCCCCCGCCCGGGTGCCAACGCTCCCCGCGGGTGCCAAGGCTCCCCGCACCTCCCTGCCCACGAGTGACCGCTCCCCCTCCCCAGGGCTGTCCTCACGCCGACCCCCACTGGTGACCTCCCCCACACCAAGGGGTGTCCGCCCCTCCTTCCGTGGTGCCCCCTCCCACACTCCTTACTGGTGACGGCCCCACCGCCACTGCTGACCTCAGTCTCATTCTCACGGGTGTCCTTCCCTCTTCCCTACAGTGCCCCCCGTTACAGCTGTACTTGGCCATATCCCATAAGTGTCCTCACCCCCTCCCCACTGGTGTTTTCACCCCCAACCCCACTGGTGACCTCACCCAATCCCCACAATAGTCCTTTCCCCTCTGCCACAGGTGTCCTTGTCCCCATTCTGACTGGTGACCTCAACTACTTACCGTGAGTGTCCACCCCTCCTCCCCACACTGCCCTCCACCCCCTTCTGGGTGTACTTCCCCATATCCCCACGGGTGTCATCACCTCCCTCCCCACCAGCGTCCTTCTCCCCATCCCCACAGCCATCTTCACCAATATCCTCACTGGTGTCCTCACCCTGTTCCCACAGGTGTTCTTGCCTCATCCCCACAGGCATCCTTGCCCCTGTCCCTGTGATCCCCCTTGCTCTCATCTCCACAGCCACTCTTGGCCCCTGCCCACATCCCCTGTGCCCACCCCCCAGGCTCCATGGCCGCACTCACCTCTCTCCTGGGGATCACAGCCCGAAAGGTTCATGGTGCAGCCAGCACTCCCACGGGTGGGCAATAGAACCCACTTCCTCCGAGAAGTCCCCGCCAGCTGGGCCGGGCATCACGAGGGCCCTGGGGGAAGTGGCGCCAGGCCAGCCCTCCAGAGGTTGCACAAGCCTTTCTGGGAAAAAAAGGACGAACTGAGGACTCCACAGCACTGTGCCGTAACTTGAATTTACAAGGTTGGGGCAAGGTCAGGCTCATTAACCCAAAACTCATCACCTTTCCAGAGGCAGCAGGACTACAAGGAAATTAGCTGGAAATGGTGAATGTGGAGGACAGAGGGTGGCCAGGGAGTGACTGATGATCCTTCCCAAAGAACTCTGAAATGACTGGGAAGGGAGCATGACACAAAGCCCATAGGAATGAAGCAGGTCTGGGCTCAGGATATGGGGTGACAAGGTTCCCATTCCCAGGGCAGACAAATTTGCATCTGGCTGGCTTCTCCCCACGTGTATAGGGAGCAGTTCCCATGATGCCAGGAGTGACAGGGACCAAGACTTCAGCAGGAAGGGGACAATGGACCAGTTAGAGAGGAAGGAGGCTGTGAGAGACTCTCTGCTGCTGAAATTTTTCTATCCTGTAGCATTGGCTATGGGCTGACCAAGAAAAAGCGAGGCCATCAGGGATGCCTCTCCCAGGTGGCAGCATGGAAGGGCACAAACAGGGGCATCAGGATGGCAGAGAGAAGCAGCTATGGCTGAGTCCTCATGGATCCATGCCCTAAGGAACCCAGGGCAGGGCTAAGCTATGCCATAGGGTCGGAGGGAATAAGCAAGGCTGAGGGATGCACCGCTACCTGCTGCTTTTCTTTTATAATGGATGGGGAAGAAGGTGGTAGGAAAAAGCCAAACCCAACACAACTGGTGGATCAAGAAAGGATTTTCTCCCTCCACATCCTTTCCTTTGTGCAGAATGGGATAATTACACTGCAAAGGCAGGAAAACCTGCTACACCCTGTCCATCTCATGTGACCCAGAGCAATCCCTGTTCCAACAAGGACTGGTCCTCTCCTTTCATGGATACAGGAAAGGGGACGCTTAGCATAGGATCTTTCTTTGTGCTCACCTCCCCAGCTGTCTGAAATCACACAGACCCTCCTTTTTCCTATTTTCTCAAGGGTCCAACCAGGCATTTGGAAATACACCTTTGCAGGCTGAAAATCCATGAATGATTGTAAATGAGCGTGTGCTAGCAGCTCCGTGTCACACGTATGCTGCAGAATTATGATCTATGTAGCACAGGTAGCTAATAAAAATGATCATTAAATTAACCCCAGCACTTTCCTATAGCTAAAGATGACACTTCTGGTTGATGCAGAATCTCTTCAAATAGCTGGAGGTTGCTGAGCTCCCTGTAGACTGTTTCTCCAGGCTTGAGAAAGAGAATCCTCCCCCAAAGACCTCCTCAGAAAGTCGATTGTGCTTGTCCTCTGTCAGAGCCCTGCCCTGGAACCATCTATGAAAATTTGGGGAAGAACCAGAGGTAAGACCTTGTTGTCAGTGCAGGAAGAAGCCTGTCATTTTAGACAGGGAGGAACTTAAGGATGCAGGATGGGAAAGGGAAGGATAAATTGTGCGAGAGGAGTGAGAAAACATCTCTGACCGTGTGAGTCAGTGCTGGATTCGCAGGCAGAGGAAGAAAGCTTTGCTAATGAGGACTGAAGCCTCATGCCCAGCTTGCTCAGGCTCCAGCAGTTGAATACGTTTCCCCCAGAGCTGGGAGCAGAGGGCACTGTCACTCTCTGAGCAGAGTGACGGGAGAGCAGATGCTGTGAGAGGAAGCTCTCTCAGCAGGCGACAGGCACAATAACCATTCAGAGCCTGCAAGAGCAGAAAAAAAAAAACACCTGTGTGTCTGGGGGGGGAGGATCAAACACCACAGCAGGCTCTGTCTTGTCACTTCTGAGCTAAACCTGAACTCACTATCCAGACTTCTCTCCAGTGACAGGGTGAAGCACCAAATCATGGTATGACCAGAGTGGGAAGGGAGCTCTGGGGTTCTCTGGCCCAGCCCCCCACTCTGAGCAGGACACTGATCAGCTGCTCAGCACCCTGTCCCATCCACAGTCAGCTGTCTTACAGAATGGAGATTGCCCACCTCTTGGGTCCCTGTGGTACCGCTTGATTCCCTTCACAGGGCAAGTAATTTTCCTAATACCTAATCAGAAATTTCCTCCTTGCCATTTGCATTTTTTTCTCTCATTCTCTGCATCTCTGAGTCTGTGCCCTCCTGTGAGGTAGTGACTTTCCCTGAAGCCTAAAACCCAGTTTCCCTCATCCTCTTCTCCTATGTCGGATATTTGAGCTCCTTCAATCTTTTTGGTGGCCTTCCCTGGACTTGATCCAGCATATTAGTATCTTTCCTGTGTTTGAGAATCTGAAACCAGACACAGTTCCAGGCTCAAAGCAGAAATGTACCTGTTCTGGACACCCTTCTTAGGTAGTCTGCGCTCTGTTCTATCAGATCAATACACCATGAGACTGGGCTCATGGTAAAATAATGTGTAATTCATATGCTGGGACTTGAATTCAGGTTTCCTGAAGCTGTGGGACCTGAAAGTCCTCTTTCTCCTTCCAGAGAAAAGGATGGGAGCAGAAGAATGCCAGCTTAGGTCCTCCCAACCCAGTACCCTGCCTCCCACATTTGGGCAGCAGCCAGAGCAGAGAAAAGGGTGTGAGACCAGGGCACTCACACACTAAATATTCTTATGCAACTCAAACATTTCTTGAACTGAAGGTAATATCTTCACCTGCATAAACCTCAGTAGATTTTCTTTCCAGAGATTTTTCCTGTGGATTTTATTAATCCCTGTTGACACTGAACAGCCACAGCCAGTTGTGAGAGTAGCCTAAAGCCAAGGGGAGGGAGGAAGCATCTCCCTTTCACTTATTTTACCTCCTCCTATTTTAACTTGTTCTCCTTGTCCTTCTCAGCTGTGTATACCTCAGTCATGGGCACCTCAGTAGTTTCTTCCAGGCTGAAGAATCCCAGCTCTCACAGTTAACCCTTCATGCAGCAGCCAGTCCTTGCTGCCCTTCTCTGAGTTCTGTGTTTGGGTTTTGTGGGGGTCTGCTGTATTCTGTTTGAGATGGATTATTTCTAAGTGACATTAGCTCACACAGAGCCCACTGCTGCCTATTGAAAATGAGTATTATGGTTTCTCCCATGGATCATTGTGAGAAAGGTCCTCTCACGGCTTGAAATTTTCTTAGAAATGTATTAAACAAAGCAACCACTACGACCAGAGGCTTAATTTGGCTGTCTGCCCTGGCACAAAGGGAGACACAGCACTGAGCATGGCTCAGTTAACCTGCAGCCAGACAGGGTTTGACAATTATAACATTACCTTTTATCCCCCCCTACCCCTGCCCATCCCCTCCCCCAAGCCCTCCCCTTCAGGTCGAGATGAGTGGCTGGAGCTTGGGTCAGTCACTCCTCTTGGCTTGTGGCTTGTTCCCAGCTGTCTTGGGGCATGTCACAGGCTTCATCTTCATTGGTCTTCCAGAACATTCCAACATTCCCCATCACTAGCATACTTTATTAACCCAAACTATGACTGTTATCAACTTTATTGATAAACAAAAAACACCCGAGGGATTAACCAAACCAAATCACAACTGTCCCAAACTCTAATTCCCTTCAACAGTTCATTATACTAGCAAACGATAACCAACACTACACGTTAACCATGCTTCTCCTTATTAATTAATCAAGTGCAAAAGCCAATTCCAGCAGCCTGTTTTTTGACAATCATGTTACATTTGTTTTATGCAATTTCATCTCCTATTTCACTGCCTGGTGAAGGTGAGATCTTCAGTTAGCCCTCTGGGGTTCACACATTTCCTAGGACCACATCCAAATGTTTTATAAGGTCCATCTTTGCATTTGCCAAGATCAAGTATCCTCTCTAGTATCACAAATGCTGCAATTGACATGTCTGATAATGTGATCATCTGCCACTGTTGTGTCACCTGTATAGGTGATGCACACACTCTGTGTCTGTGCATACCCTGGTGCCAGTCCCTATCCAAAGTCACCTTCCAAATCACAGTATTTGCTGGGGAAAAATAATCAGGAGTGTCCTGCACTAACTGGCAACCTCATCACCTGCCCTGCTGCTTGCTGCCACATCTGCTGCCTCTCCTGCCCAGGGAGGATCAGCTCTAATCATATTGTATTTCCTGGAATGGACCAATTTGCCACCATTTCCCTGCTCCTGCCGCAATCACTGCTGTGCAGCCATGGGCAGGCAGCTAATCCACAGTGAATCTGCTCCATCCATCATTTCAGTGCTGGAGGGATGCAGTGCCATCAGTGGTGTGTCTGTAGCGCACGATGCAACAGCTTGACAGTCAAGAGAACGGTAGAACAAGAAAATAATCCAATTTTATTACTCGTTATATTTTCACTTGGTATTAAATCACTGCTAGTAATTGTTTGTGACATGTATCCACCTTTTACATCCATCTTTTGTGCTGTCTTTTTTTACAGAGACTGAATAAACACCATCACAGACTTTCTCTTTGGAATTCCAGGATAAAAAACAGGCTGCCAAGTCATGAGACCCCGATGTGAGGATGTGACTGCCATGACCACTGAGTGGTCCAGCCAGCCAGGATGGGAACCTTGTGCCTGCAAGGAATTGGGGGATGTTGTACCTGATCCTAAGAGATCACAGAATCATGGAATATCCTGAGCTGGAAGGGACCCACAAGGACCAATGAGACCAACCCCCGTCCCTGCACAGGACAGCCCAGCAATCCCACCCGATGCCTGAGAGCGTTGTCCAAAAGCTCCAGGGGCTCTGGCGGCCCTGGTGCCATGCCCATTCCCTGGGGAGCCTGGGCAGTACCCGGCCATCGTCTGGGGGAAGAACCTTTTCCTGATATCCACCGTAAACCTGACACAACTTCATGCTGCACCGCCGGGTTCTGTCAGCGGTCACTGGAGAGATCTTTGCTACGTGAGGAATCCCCCGCAGTTGGGAGGTTATTATAAGAAAACTTCACTTTTTCCTCAAAAGCTGGACTCGAGCGAGCAGCGACGGCAGGAGGAGGAGGAGGCCGGGCAGGCGGCCCGGGGAGGCTGGGTTGTGAGGATTGACAGCGGCATGTGCGGAGCGCCTATAAAGGGCAGCGGTGAGTGACAGGGCGGGCAGCGACGGCCGCGGGGCAGGGCAGCCGCACTCCGGCCATGGNTGCAGCGGGGAGGGCGGGCGGGCTGGCTGGCTGGCCCTCACCCAAGCCGTGAGGCTACACCGGCCTCAGAGGGAGCGCGGGGCCGCTCGCCTGGAAGTGGTGTAGCCAGTGGGCCTAGCCATCCCCAGGGAGCTGCTCCAGGGGAGAAAACCAAGCGATGGCTCGGGCTCTCCAGAGGAGCTGGCGTGCTGTAGATCAGTCCCTCACCTCCCCAGAGAGAGCTGGGGGTGTCACAGATATTGGAGGGCAGGGCCTATTGCACACTGTGTTTGGCTGGGCGGGTGTGTGAAGTGGTGGCATCATAGAGTAGAATCATGGAATGTCCTCTCCACAAGGATCATCGAGACCAGCTCCTGGCCCTGCACAGGACACCCCAACAATCCCAGGCTGTGCATGAGTTGGTTGTCCAAACACTTCTGGAGCTCTGGCGGTCTTGGGGCCGTGGCTACTGCCCTGTGGAGCCTGTTCTGGTGACCCACTGCCTTCTGAGTGAAGAACCCTTTCTTAATATAACCTGTATTATAACCTAATCTGTCTTAACCCCCCTTGTACAATTTAACACTGGTCCCTCATGTTCTATTGCTAGTCACCAGAGACCAAAGACTGATTGGTGCCGCCACTCCTCTTCCCCCATGAGAAAGCTGCAGACCCCAGTGACGCCCCAGTCCAAGCCGTAATTATGAAATCCTGACAAACATGAATGTCTCCAGTGAAACTCAGGGAACAGCACTGACCTTCCTGCCTTCATTGTAGTGAAGCTGCTCACCAGACAGAGCGAGGGGCCCGCTGGGCTCTGTACTTGGGTGCCTTATCTTATTGCCAAAAAGGCATTTCTACAATGTAGATTGGGGCTGAGCAGCGATGAGATCAACATTCCTGGGTCAGGAATGGCCTCCGGCAGAGGGTCTGGGGTAGGAATAAGGCTTTGTTCGCAGGGAAAAGGTATGATAAACATGCTGTCAGCTGAGCCTGTCTGAGGTTAGCAAACACAAAATTACAGGGTGACATGCCAGCAGCGCCCAAGGTGTCAGTGATTGTGCGAGGCATTCAAAAAAGCTTCGAAATTGCTTTGAATTCGCTGGGAATGCTCTTCAGTCTATGAGCTCTCCAAATGAGTGTGCCTCTTCCCTGCTGATGGTTTATAAATAATCCATTTCCAGCGTGTCAAGCATTGATGCCTCAAGGAGTCAGACATTCATAAAAATAAGCGCAGGACCAAAAGAGATAAAAAAGTGCTGCTTGGAAGTCAGGCGTTAAAACTGGGGTAATGCCAAAGTGAAGTCACCTTACTTCAGTTCCTTTTTGCTGGTATCATGTCCTGCTGGGGTCTGAGCTAATTGCAGACTGGCTGCACACCGTGACATCTTCAGCATCATCAAATGCCCATACAGGATCCACAGCCTCTGGCCTCGGATTATACCATGGACAGGAAATCTCTTAACTGAGCCCAGTGACTCCATTCTGTGGATTACAAGCAGACAGAGGCTTTAATTAAGATGTTGAGGTGTTTGGGTTGCCTACAGCTTAACTTTTATTTCCCTTGACTATGCTCAAATTGAAGCTTTAATCAGTTTAACGGTAAAGGAGGGTTCATCCATCCTGCAAGCAATACCTTCAGTGTTCTCAGGCAGATTCCCGAAGTTATCCCTGCTGAGGAAGGCATGGAGTGATGTAGCCCCCATGCAGGCAGTGCACCTGGTGTCTTTTGGCTGCACCACCACCTGAGGCTGTGGCTCAGGCATGGTAAATCCGGCCCATGGCCGCAAAGCTCTGAGCCCTGAACCTCTTGAACTTGTCTGTCTAATGCTGCTGTGGCTGCGCCCCAGTTTTCATCCACGGGAGCCCAGCGCTGGCAAAGGGACTCTCTGCTGCCCCACTTAATTCAGCAGCACATTCAATTCCCACTAATTCTCCAGTCATTTTTCCAGCCACTTATGTGCATGATTGTCAAAGCCTGTGGAAGGGTAATTTCATTTTGTGTCTAAACTCCGCTGTCTGCCCCTTCTGTTTTAAGAAGCAGTGACTAAAAAATTGCTAAATGGCAAAATTGACCTTTCTCTGAGTTCATGGCAACTTCCAGGTTCCCTAATGAGTTGAGGAAGGAGGCCTATAAAAGTCTGGCTCCCTGCAGAGCTCTACAAGTGGTCTTGTAGGATTTTGGCAGGATTTTTGGCAACTGGTGTCTAAGATGCAGGGCAAGGGCTTGAATGAAGTGAGGCTTTTTGTGTTGTGATTAAATAATCTATCATAAGAATTTCCATAACAATGGAAAGCAAGTGAGTGGAATGGTGTAGCAAGGAGACTTTCAGAAAGCAGTTATAAGTGTAATGAAATCCAGGGACATCTGGAGAGCTTGCCTAGGAGAACTTGAAAAGCACAATGAGCAACATGCAGAATAGCAGATGACACTGAGCAGCTCTCTTTAACACAGAATGGATTTGGATTTGCTGCGTTTGAAGCTAACAAGGGCAATGGGACAAGTGATGCAGACACAGGATTGCTGTGGGAGGCTGCTCTGGTGGTTGGAAAACAAAAATGGATATTCTGATCCAAAGAAAATGTGGTTTTTTTCAGGTTTCTCCGTTTCTGTCTTTATATATATAGAGAGAGTATGTTTAACCAAAACATTTGCCTGTTCTCTTCACCACTTCTTAAAGCAGTAGAGGCACATGAAGATATGGAAAGATCTTTAAGAAAATAAACTGAGGTTGGAAATCCCTGCTTCTGGGGTGACTTATGAACACATTGTGCTCTGGGGTTTCCATCACAGCCAGTGGAGCTGTTGGAATGAGTCCAGAGAAGGCACCAAGATTGTCAGAGGGATGGACCACCTCTGCTATGAGGAAAGGCTGGAATTGTTCATCCTAGAGAAGCTTTTGGGTAACCTAGTTGTGGCCTTCTGGTACCTGAAGGCAGCCTAAAAGAAGGATGGAGAGAGATTAGTTACAAGGGCCTGGAGCGACAGGACCAGGGAGAATGGCTTCAAACTGCCAGAGGGTTAGTTGGGCTATTAGGATGAAATTCTTCCCTGTGAGGGTGGTGAGGCCCTGGCACCCAGGTTGCCCAGAGAAGCTGTGGTTGCCCCATCCCTGGAAGAGTTCCGGGCCAGGTTGGATGGGGTTTGGAGCAACCTGGGCTAGTGGAAAGTGTCTCTGCCCACAGCAGGAATGAGGTGATCTTTAAGGTCCCTTCCAACCCAAACCATTCTGTGATTCTATGCTGAGGGCAGTTTGGATGGTCTTACTTGGTGTCCCTAGTCCTGTTGGAGGAAACAGTTGTCATGTGAGTTGAAGGATATGAGTTGGGTAAACAGAACACGATTTTTCTGGGTTTTAACTTGTAGAACTTTCCAGAGGTGGTGCTAAGGGGGCTAAAAGAATAGAGATGTTGAAAATGGGCATAAGAGAGAACATCATCTTTTTATTAAACAGAGTATTTAGGGTATTTACTCTTTGTGCCCTCGGGAACTAGTCTTTTGGGAGGATTTTCCATATGAGCAAACAGCTCAGTGTCTTTCCTTTGCTGGTCTTTTAACTTACCTGATATTGGACAGTGTGAGGAGCAACTTAAGGCCACAGTGACTTGCCTTCTGCTCTGGCTGCTGACAGGATTTTTTTTTTTTATTTTGTGGTAGCTGTTTTGTTGTTTTTTTAAAAACAAACCTCTTATGTCTCAAAGCACTTGAGTAATTATTTCTGGAAGTGAGAGGAGGAGCCGTCGGTCCTGTCCAGGGTCTTCCTTACCTGTATTCATGGGCCACAACTCTCAAGACATCTTTTTAGGTGTCCTTTTTGTAAGAACTAGTGAGCCTGGAGAATGTATTGTGCAGACAGATGCAATTTTATATAAAATCTTCATCTGAGTGCTAGGCAAACCTCTCTGCTGGAAGTGATCTGCACCTCTTAACTCATGCAGGTGTCTGCTTCTCAGTCTCATTAGAGCATTGCTTCCTTGCTCGAATATCTTTCTACTGTTATAGCTGCATCATATGCAGATATTTATAGAGTGTAGTGACATTGCCTCTGATCTTTTCTTGGATGACTCTGCTCAGGATGGCAGTTGAGCTCAGGAGAGGGCCTTGCCACTTGGCTCTTCTGGCTGGAAGCCATTCCCAAATTTCTTGCTTTGCACATAGTATCAAACGAAGGAGAAAGATCTGTTGCTATAATAAAGTGTGCTGGAAACTCGGGAGAGCTTGGTTCCTGAAAAGCAGGTTTAGTTCAGATGAGTTCCCTCTTTAGCAGCTGGACACTTGTAATGCCTGATGGGACTTCACTTTTGGTGAGGAGTGGTGTCACCTCCTGGTCAGATGCCAGCTGGGGCACCTGAAAGCGCTCAGTCAGTTTGATTTGTGGGTTGGAAGTGTCCCAAACTCTGGAAGGAGGGACAGCCAGTACCCACTGGAAAGGCAGAGCTAAAGGCGTCCATGACTCATCTCCACACCCTGTGACCTGTAGGACAGAGGTGTCTGTTTCCCATTGCTGTAACTACCTGCACAGTGGTGTCTGGTTTGAGTGGGACTCCTTGGCTGTTGTGCAGTCTGAATAACAATCCCCAACAATTCCAAAGGGAGATTTTTCGGTTCCCTTTCTATAGCCTCCTGTCCATATGTCCATATCCCCTAGAAAGCCAAGTGGGGCCGAGTGTGTAGGCTGATCAGCCAATGCCCTTCAGGGCCCCTGTTAAAATACAGAGTATATCACATGTGAGAACTGTGTTCTTTGGAAATCTCATAAAAGGAGATGTTTCCCAGTCCAGGGATACCTTTGCGTGGAGGGGAGAGTGTGGTCCCTCTCATGCCACAGCACCAGCAGTTTCCAGGAGATGGAATTAAAGCCTGCTCTACCCTTGCTCTCTTTCGATGAGGGGAGGAAGGTCTTGAGTAAATGAAGTTGTTACCTCTCACTGACTGAGTCTCACACTTCACAGCATTGCCTGGTCCAAGAAGAGGATGATGGAAGGGCTGTTACAGGCAATTTTATTTTCATTTTTTTATTTTCTGTGCATAGTGAGCTGCCAGGAGGATATCACCTTTCTTGGGCATCCCATTGTCCAATACTTACTTTGCTTTTCTTTTCCTTTTCTCATTCCTTGGTGTCTTTCTAAGTTTAACTTGGGCCACAGAGGCAGCAATAATTCAGAGTTAAAATAGGCAAATCTGAGCCATCTTCAGAGCGTTATAAGAGTTACACAGGAAAGTGTAACTTAATTGGTTGTTTTCCACCTTCTCTGTTAATGAAATCTAGCCCTGAATTGTTACATGCAAGTCCATGTTTGTCTCAGCAAAAAGTAAATTACCTGAAGAAAAAAAAGCCATATTTCTGCATCTCTGACATTGATTCGGTCTGTGACCTTGACAAGCAAAGACTCAATACATCTGTTTTCCAGTCTGTGAAATAATAATGTCTCTTGTACAGCAACACAGCACTCAGAGCTGCTTTATCACAGGCCTGCTGATAGCTCCTGCCATGGTGTATGAACACCAGCACACTCGCTCTGTGTGTGCAGGGAGTGCTTGATAAGGAGCAGGACACATGGCAGGAAAGCAGCCGTGAGCACAACCACGCATACATGAAAGCCTCAGTATTGGCTTTTAAATGTTGAAAAGGGTTCACTGCCGACAGCTGAGGCGGGATTCGGAGTGGCTTGTATTTGTCTCAAGTAGTATTAACCTTGGAGGCAGACAAGATCATAGGAAACCTTATACTTGGAAGTCTGCGTGTCCAAAACATGCCCAATAATGTGACGGATCAGACAGCCAGCGATGGGCAGCGTCTGTAGGGCATTGCCAGTCCTTCTGTCCTGCTCCCAGCATGGACAGGCTGCCCAGCTCTCCATGGACTTCCTGAGGAGCTTTTGTGCAATGCTGATTCCCTCAAAACATAGCTTGGAACTGTCGGCTTTGCTGCCATGGACACATTTTGCTGTTTTTTTTCCTTCACCAGACAGCTTGTGTGGGTCAATTTTCATGCTGTGGAAGAGCACTGAGAAATATTGATCACTGCTGCAGCTCAAGCAGCTTGAGTCCAGGTGCTTGTCCATATGAGGATGGAGCCACTGTTAAGCCTATTTTAGGGTCTCCTGAGCTCTTGTTCACTTCCATGTGAGAAATGAACTGGAAGGAGAAAGATTTCTCTATCTCAGGGTTAAGAAATACCAAAAGAGAGTAATTTCATGGAGTGATTGCATGAGAGGGTTAGAAAAAGTGCCAGACTGAAAATCTGTGTTTTTCAAGCAGTTAACTTTTCGGTGCCAGTGGGGTTATGTGCCAGCCCAGACCATCAACTTGAGTGGTTAAAAAAAGTGAGTGGTGTTGACAGTTCTGCCTCCTGCCCTTGCAAGACTGAAATTTGGCAAGTGCATGAAAAGCGGGGAAAGCTGTCTTCACTTCCAAAGAAAATTACGAGTAGTTGAAGGGCTAAAACCTTTAAGAGGATGATAAATGGCCAAAGGAGTTTGAAAGCATATGATAAAATGAAATTTAACGAAGAACTGAGAAGGGGTGTGTGGTAGAAAGGTATAATGCTGTGGTCCAGCACTTAAGAACAGTTCTGTATTTTCAGAACTAGCTTATAAAAAGCTGAGCTTCTCTTCATCAGTGGGAGCTGCCTGTGGAGGCTTCATCCACCGGTGCTGGACATGCGTGGAGCAGACTTTTTTGAAGTCCAGTTTTCCAATAGAAGGAAGAGTTGTACTTGACCCCTTGATTCACTACTTTAGATGTGTTCCTCAGGATAACATTTGCCTTTATCCAGTAACTGTAATGGCCCCGAGCTTGCCTGAGGGAGACACATCCGCTGCTGATGCTGCATTTCGTTAGCAGAGCTAATGTGCTGCTTGTGCTAGTAAGTCCCTGAGGAGCCTGCAGCACAGACAGCCCCGTCCCAGGAGAATCAGACCAGGCACACTGGAGCATCTGCTCAGGAGCCCCCTGTTTCCAGCAGGGTAGATTGGGTTCTGATGTAGCTGTGCTGTTGCAGCTCTACATGGATATGCTGGAACATAATTGAAGCGCCAGCTGCCTGCAGGCAGGGCTGTGCTGGCTGCAGCCTCCACAATTTGATCATGCTCTCTGGGGCTTAAAAGTCTGAAAGCTAGTCTGAAAAGCAAATTTAGCATATTGAGGTTAAACTTCAGTTAATACATGATGGCCTTTTTCTTCTGATAATATCAAGGCTCCTCAAGAGACCCTCAGTTCAGTGTTCAGCACTGTCTCAGGATGTGCAGTGAATAAAGCCCATGTTGTCTTAATACTGAGGATTAAAAAAAAAACGCTGTCAGTGCTTACTGTTTGATCACATCGATGAGCACAAGGGGTTCATGGCACAGGCAACCTTTGTTCTGACTCTTGCTATTTTCTTCCCGTCCAAGCCAAGACTGATCCCTGTTTGTCTTACGCAAGAAATCAGGATGAAAACCACACTACTGCCTCCACTAGCATTCTAGCTAACAAGGATTTGGGGAGCTTCCCTCAAGAATGTCTTTAGTATTCCTGGAGGGTAAAAAGATGTTTTTCCTTTGCAGTGGTAAGCAAAACGTTTTGAGACAAGTTAAACCCATGAACTGTGCTTCCAGACAGACAGAGCTGCCTGGAGGCAGCCCAGAGCACAGGGATACAGCTGCCCCTGGGATCACTTGGGGTGGTTGTGCTTGGGAGGAGTGTGGGAAGGAGGAACCTGGATCCCCAGGAGGTGGGGACAGGATGAGAGCAGCACAAGGTGCAATTTGAGCTCTGGAAGCTCTGAGGGTATCTGTGAGTGCTGAGGACAAGGTGAGGTGCTGGTCAGTAAGGCAGGTAATGCAAAACTGTGCCTGGCAGTGCCAGAAAGGGCATGGAGCTCATAGGGATGGTGCAAGAGGTGGAAGGACACAGCTTGAAGGACACAGCTTCTCTGTCTGGCTTCTCCCAGGGACCAGCACAGCACATGAAAGATGGATCAGGTGAGTGAGTGATCCTAAGCCTGTTTCTGTGAGCATTTGATTTTCCCAGCTGGATCCCACCCAACCTGCACATCCTTTGGCTGCATGACCAGCAGCTGGCACTGGGAATGGACCAGGATCATGTGGCTGGGGGTGGAGAGGGTGAAGCTACTGCCAAAGGGCCAAGTGCCACCCATGTTTGTTGGGTTAAAGCTGCTCCTGAGCAACAGTCCAAAACTTACACTGTCTTTGCTTTCCTGAAGGAGAAGAGTCAGTGAGCCCTTCAGGTGTTTCTTCTCAATGGAAATGGGCAATTCTTTGTGTCAAGTGTCAGGACTTCAAGCTGAACTACTTTTTTCCTTATTGTTCACATGGAGGTTCTGCCTCCACAGTTGGAATGTACAGTTGGCAGGAGAGTTTTCAGAATCTCTCTGTGGTCATTTTTAGGGCAAGACTTGGAGTCCTCCTGGCTTCCACATGACTGGGATTCACACATTTGGGTAGGAGACCTGAAGAGGTGCACCTTCAGGTGGACCTCCATGTGGTTCTTTCTGTTGTCTTCTGTAGCACCATCCTAGAGCACTGAAGCATTTGGTCTTCAGAACAGAGGCTGAGAAGGTTTGATCTGTCTGCATGTATGGATGTGGTAGTCTGGCTTGGTACATGCCAGAGGGGATGCCTATGCTGCAGTCACTTCCAAGGCTATATGGTGAGGTTATTGCATAGGCATAACGTGTACCTTAGTGCAATTAAATCAGTGAGCTTACATGCTGCTGACTAGCTTGTCCCTGTTAGACTTCTGATTGCCATGTGGGTGAGCTCAAGGCTTGAGGAACTGTTCCTGACTGCTGCAGGTCAATGCACAGAGGTTGTTTCCTACAGCCTGCAAGGGGCTGCTGCCACAGTCCGGCACTGTGGCCCTTTGGCTAGGACATGAGTCCCTGAAGACACTCCTTTGGGAGAGCTGGTGACCACTGGTAAGTAGCTCATCCAGATGTCTTGTGCAGGACTTGCGTGTTTGATTTCATTCCCTGAACTGAGCAAGGCTACTACATGTTCCTGCGAAGAAAGCAAAACCTGTAGATTCTTGTAAAGTTTACTTCTGTTATTTTATTTTAATGTTTTACCAGGCCTTAGTGATTTGGTTGGCGAGCTGGAAAGCAATGTGTAGTGATCAGAGAGTTTTTAGCTTTTCCCAGGAGCTGTCCTTGGAAGCACAGAGGGCACCCAGCTCAGGCCAGCTGCTTGCCAGCAGAGAGTTGGGATGGTCTCGTCCGTACTCCCGCCTGCGTTTAACCAGACGTCTCCCGTGCTGGAGTTGCCTGCTTTGAGCACAGTGCTGCAGATGGTGCATGGAAGGCTCAAGGTGCTGCTTCTTGGAAACCTACTTGTATAAATGTCCTGATTCTGTGCGGTTAATGACCATTTCGTTTTTACAGCCTTTGATTTCAATTCACAGTGTGGCTTGCTCCTCCTGGCAGGCAGCCTAAGGCAGCTGTACCTTCTTTTAATAGGAACTCTGACCTCTGCAAAACGACTCATCATTAATATGTCTCTGTAACAGTTTGTTTATTTCAACTCCTTTCCATGCTTCTCTCTCTAATGGTTTTTATGCTGTTTTTTGCTTAGCTTATCAAGCAGCAGATTCTCTCCCTCCAGTTTAGGAAGGTAAAACTATATTGCATTAAACTGCTCTGACCAAACACTTTTCTGAATCTGTCTGCACATGATTAACTTGTAATGCTTTGGTACTAATTAATTAATCAGTTGAGAGCCCTGATTGGTGATCTAACAGCCTCATTCTGCATGATTTGATCCATAATACTTGCTTGAACTGCAGAAAGAAAAGCGAATGTTCATCATAATTCCTGTATTAAGGTGCAAGAAATACTCCTCTTTCTTAGCCAAAGGATGGGTGTTCAGCTACTTCTTTATATTAAAGTGAGACTTCCATACAGAGACATTAAAAATTGGATGTGACTGCCCTGAGACATCCAAAGAAAAACTTTTCTTCCCCCCGCCATTGTTGTGAGGATCATCATTCACTTGGACTCTGCCCCAAAGAGTACTTGTACAGCTGTGCTTTGCCTTTCGCAAAAGAACACATTTGGAAATCAGTTGGCATTTCTGGTTTGCTGGAGTGGCAGGTAGAAGAATGACTGTGGAGGGAAAGGCCTCTCCAGAACACCTCTATAGCTCTGGGATTTCTAACCAAAATGTCAGAAAAAGAAAATCATGACAAGAGGAATACACTTCTCCAATCTCCTTTTCCAGCAGGCTTTTGTATGGAAATCCCTCTTTAATTGAAAAGGCTACTGAATTGCTGGGGGTCTCTTCTAGGCTCCAGGGCTTTTTCTGCCCCCAGGATGCAGCTCCAGGAAGGCCCAGAGAAAAACTGGCTGGTGCTTTGTGTCCAGTTCCTCAAATACTCTGAATTACTGGTTTAGAAAGCAATTTGAATTGGACAAGCCTCCTTGCAGCTGGAGTGAGTGAGCTCAGAGCCTCACAGTGCCAGAGCCTTCAAATCCTGCTGTGACCAGCACAATGGTTTCTTCGAAAGTCTCAATAGACCTTCCAGGCTTCCTGCCAAGTGTCACTGGGCAAGTCTCTGATTCATCTGCCAAGCCTGTGGAGCCCCCAGCTTCTGACCACAGCTGCTTTCCAAAGCTATTCAGTAGCCTTTGCTGTATATATTTCACCTGGTTGTGGGATTTGCACTGAGTGGACCAGACTTATTCCTGGTGCTGCCTGCTGGTGGCATGGTGCTGGGATTAAACTGGGTCCCAGGTGTCACTTCGTGTGTGTGCATCACTTGATTAGAAGATGCTGATCCGGTTGCCCTCCTGCTGGGGTATGAAGTGTTGGTTGATGCTTGGGAAATTCCTTTATGTGGATCTGAAAGACATTTACTGGTAAGGAATGGGGGATCTGTATTGAAGGGAGCATCAAAACCCTACCAGTAACTGCCTTGTACTGGATTGTCTGCCTTGCTCCATGAAAATGGGCTTTTTTTTCCCCTGGGATTGGAATTTGGAAAGGTTTCTCTGGTTTGAAATAGCTTTTGACTCCCACAGCCCTTTCCTGGCCCCACAGTTGAGTGAAGAGTTGCTTGCCAGGGCCAGTGTCCCAATAACCACTGATTTCCACAGAAAAGAGTCTGATCTGTGGAATCTGGTTTTTTTACCCCCTCCCACACATGTGTTTGAATACAGACTATGCTTATAACCTTCATTCAGTAGATGAATCACGTTTGCAACATCCCGAGCTTCCCTGTCCTGACCCTCATCCAACACAGGGTGCTTGGGAGCTGGGTGAGGTTCCTGCTGCATCCCAGGGGGTTGTTACTCAGGGGTTCATCTCCCTGCATCTCTTACAAACCCATTCTATCGGGAAGCCAGAGGGAAATTGCACTGCAGCCTCCAGGTAAGTTTTCAGGGTGGATGGAACAGGCAGTCAGTGTGGCTGGAGCTCTCCTGACACCTTCAGCCATGCATGCTTAGTCCCTGTCATTGCAACTGCCCTTGCTGGGTCATGCTAAATGTGGGGTTTTTTGTTTTGCCCTGAGCCAGTTTCCCTCCTTAGCAGACAGAGCATTAGTGGCAGCAGCACCAGCATCCTGCCTGCAAGCTGGGGCTGCTTGAGAGTCTGGGGTCCCCCTCATGGAACCCCCACCACATACTCTGAGCACTTCTGCTCGTGGTGGAGCTGTGTCAGGAGTGGTTTGGGCATTCGTTCCATCCCTTGCATGTTTCTGGAAGCTGATAACTTGTTTAAGAAATATCTTTCACTGCTGAAAATGACATAAATAGAGCTGCCAGCTACTGGTTCTCTTGCAGTATTTGCTGTTTCTCCCACTGTCCTTGCACTTGAGACCTTGGGGTCCCCTCTCCTATTGTAAAGTGTTTTAACTGCAGAGGGAAAAATGAAATAAGCTCTTCCTTTCCAAAAACCTCAGCATTATCTGAATAAAAACCCAATTTGGAATTAAATCATTTCCCTTTATTTAAGAAAGCCCAGATTTTCTGGGCCCTCTCTCAGTGATGCTGCAGCAGTGTTGGCAATGCTGGATGAGTATGGCGATTTTATTGTACTCATTGAACAGTGCTGAAATGCCTGGAGAGTCCATGGTCCATTTCTGAGCATTATAGATTGCACTGTTAGGACAGTTCTGGCAATTTGGGTGTCCCAGCATGAACTTTGAGGTAAGAGCCTCAACTCCTGGAGGAGGGAATGTGAGTGCCCACCTGCAGCAGTGAAGGGTTAAGCAGGGAATTCCCAGCTAATTCCTGAGCCTCAGAAAGCTGCTAGCCAGACTCAGGTCCTCCTCAGCGAGCTGTCCCACAGCTGGCAGCTTTTCTTTATTCTGAAAGGACTACTGTGTTCAGGAGACATGATCAATTCACACTTGACCTGAAATGATACAGAATCTTCACAAATAAAGAAAAATCCCAGTGAACAGAAGAACTCTTGGAACATTATGGTTCAGAACTGGGAATTGACTTTGTTATGTGTGTCTCTGAGTTTGCTGGCTTGCCCAAGAGTTGTTTTGGTATAATCAAGAGCTAAAATGGGTCTTCATTGATCCGGTGGGTCAACATTCTTTGCCCTGATAGCCACAAGGGCTAAAACAAAGGGAATGGATCCCAAATGACACTTTAAATTGACAGTCATCTTGGGAGGGAGAAATCAGTCAAATGCCCTGTCACTGGACTGGACTTATGAGCAAGTGTAGGGATGATGGGAGGGAAGAGGGCACAGACAACAACAACACAGGCTGCTGAGGTGAGACACAAGGTGGACCCTTTGATTTTTCTGGTGCTTTTATCTCTAAGAAATGCTTCTTGAATCTTCCAGGAGCACCTTCTGCGCAATCATTTCTCAGCTGACGGAGGAAACACAGCCACTATTTGAAACCACTATCAAATCCCGTGCTGTGTCCGAGGACTCTGATGCTAAATTCACGTGCATAGTGACAGGTAACAGTGTCTTCAGAATAACCTGGTCCTGCCTCACCTGCTGGACTTGTTCCAGTTAAACTCTGCAGCAAGTGATAACAAGGATAACAAGCCCACTGTTGTCAGAATGTCAAGTAGAGGTTCAGCAATTGCATGATGATTTTAGTTTTTAATTTAAGGGAGGGGGGAAACACTTGAAAGTGTGAAGAGGTACAGGCATAAGCTAACATTTCAAACAAGGCAAATGAAAGACCAGAAAATTAGATGTGCTGGTTACTGCTTGGACCAGCTATATTTTATTGTCCTAATCTCTGCTTCTCTAATCCTGGACTACATAACTCAGGAATGTGCAGTTTTGAAGACTGTCATACTGGAACCAGTTCTGTCTTTGCTGGCTGTAAATGGTTAGAGCACAGCTACATTTGTATCAGTGGTAAACTTCTGTGTTTGTCAACATTTGAAATAAAAGCTGGTCACTGCCCAATGAGCTAAAATTTTCCCCTGGGAAGGAAGGTGTTAAGGAAGAAGAAGAGGAGGAGGGAGAGGCCAAAAAAGAGGGCTGGTGCTAAGGCATTGTGGTGATGTGGCATGGCAGCACATTGGTATAGAGGCAAGTAGCTCATTTGCTGATGACATTTTGTTCTTTAAATATGGAGACTCTAAAATCTCTTCTCTTGATGTACTTGTTAACAACTCCATGATCCTTCCTGACCTCACTAGTATTAATTACTCCAACAGGTTACTCAGTGACAGACATGAAACAAGTCTGTAAGTTTTGGAAGGAAGAGTATATCCAGTGAGCCTCTTGGGCACAAAGGGCCAGATCTTTCCTAGGGAAATCTGGTTTGCTGTTAGAAACAGGTTGGAAATAAGGAAGCACAGCTTCAGCCCTTCTGAGAGCTGCCAGCTATGAATTCTTGGCTTTTCTCTTATGGATTCCCTTGTTCTGAAGGCTGACCTTCTGAACTTGCAGGGGTACAACTGGTGTATTGATTTTATTGACTTCTTGCTGCTTTGAGGGCCAAAGGGAGCTGCTGGGAGATGCCTCCAAACTGCTCTCTTTGGGGAGTCATTTGAAGGGCTCTTCCCAATTTACGTTTTCTGAAAGCAAAAGCTTGACTTATTGTGCAGTACCATGGAATGCACCATCCTACAAGTGTCAGAGGTGAGAAAATGTTTAGGTATTTGGGAAATAGAGTAACAGTCCTGGCTTCTCTCTCAGGCCTAAGTCTTCACCAGTTGCAGAAGGTTGATGGTTCCTCCTAACAAATTCCATCTCTTCATAGTGTGTTGTACCAGGAAGAAAACTTGACCTGATACTGGACTCATTTTCTGCTCAAGTGAAGGAAATTATCAATGAGTCTCTTTCAATGTGTGTCACCATATTTTGGTGCTTGGTAAACTAGGTTGGGGGACATCTCTATGCACTTAGAAACTTCCATGGAAATGTTTTTATAATCAGCCTCGGACCACCTTTGCCAGATGGGCATCTCCCACATGTGGTCCTATGGACTGCTTTAGGAGCTCAGGATCTCTTTGGGAGAGAGGGGCAGGAGGTGGAAAGCATACTCTGTCTGCAGAGTCTGGGTAGTAGTTCAGTTATCTCACCCTGCCATGATGTTTCTGTTCAACTGGGAGGCATTGTTGGGAGCAAGAAAACAGCAGTGACATCCCTGGCCAGTGACCAGAGTGGAACCAGTTCAGTCCCAGCACTGTGGCTGGCGTCCAGGGACACTTTGGTGGAGGCAAAGGGCAGACAGTCACCTGCTCCTGTTTTGACGGTCAAGCCACAAATATGGATACATGACCCACAATAGTATCTTACTTTTTTTTTTTTTTTTGCTGCTTCTTGACCAGTAATGAGAGTTACAGGCTAGTCCCACATCTGGAGATTCTTGGACTAGGACTTGCTGAGCCTGTCCTGAGAACACAGAAAGATGCAAGTGTTTGAAGAGCCAATCTCCAGAATGTGCTGAGTGGTGCAGGCAGGGAAAAAGCAGGTCAGGCAGAGGCAGATTCTTGTGTGTGCAGACACAAACCCTCCTTTCCTCCTGATGCCTAGTTCAGCCTGCTACTGGTGTCCCTCCTATGTCTGATTTGATCTTTTTGGGTCAAATCCTGCATCAGTTATGAGATGTTTTCTTTTTTCAGATGAAATTAGTTTCATCCTTTGTTCTCTAAGAGATGTGAAAAAGGGAACAAGAACATTTCCGTTTACTGTGCAGCTTCATGCCACATCTCTGCCCCAAGTGCTTTCCTTGGTGGTTCTCAGGATCCTTCAGGATCTCAAGGGTCATCACAGCTCATTCCCAGTGAGTGGATATTGGGCTTCTCTCTTCAGAGTGGCCCTTCATGGAAATGCTGCCAAAAGGATTTCCCAGCTTTTTAGTCACTTCTCTATAGCATTGGCTGGGAAGGAGAGATGTCAGCTGATGAAATGGGGGGACTTGGATGAAGGGGCCTATGTCTCTGGCTGCTTGCTAGGGAATGAGTCCAGCCAGGGCAGGTGATGGCTGGATCTAGCCAAGACCACTGTATGTCAGCAGCAGCCCACTGTTGTACAGCTGCCTCTTCAGTGCCTTTTCAGCCCTCCTTAGCCAGGTTCAACCCCTCTGATCTGGCTTCCCAAATCATCAGCTCAGGAGCTTGACCCCATTCCTGTCTCCATGGTTTTATTGCAGAGTACAATGTGGAAAGAGGCAAGAGTTGGGGTAGGGTGAGTAGACAGTTACATGCTTAGTGGATGCAGTTTTTAATAAGGTTAAAGGAGTTCAACTTGCTGCATTTGTGGTGACCCTCTGAGGGAACTGTTTGAAGGATGAGACTGAAGGGCTTAGATGAAGAATGTCTGGAGACATGCAGGAGCTGTGAGAGCAGTTTGGGGATGGGGTGGTGGCTACAAGAGCAGAGTAGGCTGCTGGGAGATGAGGAGATTTGGCTTTGGAGCCAAGGACAAGGGGAGGATGGTGAATGAGCACTGCTCACAGTAGCATGGGGAGCTACTGCTCTTAGTATCTGTCCCTCCTGTCGGTATTGCTAGAAGCTTCCTTGTCCTTGCGTGCTAGAGGGGTTTAAATCCATTAATCCAGGAAGGGTAAGATCTTACCATGAGTTGTATTCCCAAGACTGTTGAAGCCCCTATTCCATGTAGCTTACCACCTTAAGCTAACTCTTACCACCTTCCCAAGTTTCAGAAGACTAACTCCCTCTCCTTCCCTGCCCCCAAAAAATAAAAAAAGAAGAAAGTGACTTGAAACAGAGTTTCTCTGGGTGATTTTGGATAGATATTTTAAGAACTGTTTTGGATACAGTCATCAAGCTTTGAAGACTTCTCAGATTTTAACACCTTTCAGAAAAAAATGTTTGATCTAAACCTGGCAATCTCCATGAAAAAAAATCCTTGCTCTGAAAAGTCTCCAGGATCCCGTGGTGGCTGCCATCACACTGGAGCAATGCTGCTGGAAGACACACTTCCCAAAAGGCTTTTGCTAGTCCCAAGGATGTGGAGTGGATGCCTGCCCTCTTCCCAGGAGCACCTGGCACCGCTCTGTCTGCAGCTGCAGGGCTCTTGCTGGGGGCTGCAGGGGCCCAGCTGCCAGCAAATCCCTCTTGGCACCAGCTGCACGGGGGGGCTGCAGCAGGGGTGGGTTTTGGAAGGACGTGTGGCTGCCCAGGGTCTCTGTGCTAAGGGGTGGGCATCTGGTGCCTGCAGCATGGCAGCACCCACAGATGGAGCCCTCAGTTCCACTTCGGTCCCACTGGACAAGCTGCAGATGCTGTGCCGGCAGTGATGTGCTGGGAGTGCCTGACCCCTCTTTCCCCCCCCAGGTAGAGGAATTTATTCACTCAGCAGCATCAGCAGCAGCTCTCCTGCCCATGCCAGGGAGACTTGTCCCTGCACAGGCATCTTTCCATCCCCTACTTGGCTCTGATTACAGCCCCTGGGGAGGGATGGATGGTGTTTGGACAGGCAGCTGGGGCCACTGTCCCTGTGTGGGAGGCAGGAAGCCTTTCAGCATCCGCCTGCCTGCAGACTTCCAGCCAGCACTTGCCTGCAGCTCCCTTTGGCTACAGGCTGGAGCGTGCAGTGGGAGCTGGTCCTGGCACTGGGCTAGCATGGCAGTAGCTCCTCAGAGGGAGCAGGCAGCCTCAAGGACAGAAGTGCTACAGGTCAGAGGGAGTGTAAGCGCAGCAGGAGGAAAAGCCTTTCCTCGAGGCACTGCACAGCTATGGAAACTGCAGCTCTTTCCGGCAGATGTCAGCTGAGAATGGAAAGCAGCTGTGGAGGCCATGGGGGGACATCACAGGCTTCTCGGAAACTATCTGCTGTCAGTTCCCAGAATGAAGGGCTGTGATTGCTGTTTCTGAGGGTGTCAGGAAAATCTACCTGCCAGCTCTCTGCAGGGTGGACCATGGGGGCCTCCTGAAGGTCTTGCTTGCAGGACAGCCCTTGGGAAGGGTTGGATTGCTCTGGGCACAGTGTGAACTGTGTATGGAAATGGTTATCCCTGGAGCAGAAAGAATTCACCACAGGCTCATTCAGCCCAGGGTCCTGCTGCCAAGTACAGGCAACAGCTAATATTTTATGAAAAATAGAAGCACCAGTGTCAATCCCTGATGATCCCATCACTGGGATGCTCTCATGGCTTTCTCCAGTTCCCAGTTTAGGGCTCATCTTTTTCAGCCACAAATACGCGAGGGCTTTGCATGTCTCTAGAAACCTGTTTGGGAGGTCAGAGCAGCAGCAAGGAACAGACTGTGACAAGAGTGGGGCAGAGGGGAAGGACAGAAAGCCTTGCAGGAAGGGTGTTGGGAG
This sequence comes from Erpornis zantholeuca, assembly GCA_013400515.1. NCBI lineage: Eukaryota > Metazoa > Chordata > Aves > Passeriformes > Timaliidae > Erpornis > Erpornis zantholeuca. Next base: position 83,211 of record VZTN01015662.1, on the reverse strand, counting down.
AAAGTCATAGCTTGGCTTCCTGGAGAAGAGGAGAAATGAGGCACTACCCAACAGAAAGCCAAAGCTGCTGGGGCCAGCAGCGGGAGGGGATTGAGGGAGCAAAGTGCGTGGGAGATGTACGGACAGTGAGGGTGGAGAGGGGGGATGCTGGGGCAGTGTAGAGTAAGAGACCTTAGAGAGGGAGGAAGAATAGGGTAAAATCCAGTCTGTGAGGTGTCTGTGCTTTGGGGACGGATGCTACTCATGGAGGAGAACAGGAAAGAAAAGCTCAGACTTACTTTCCCAGCCCTGTCTGGTCCCAGTGGACTAAATCCCTTGAGGAGCTGGAGAACACTAAGGAGCCACCACAAGCAAGGGGTGGAGGCAGGGGAGCCAAAGCAGTACAGGAGATTTGCCATATGCTGATTTTCTGGGCCAAGGCATATTGGATTGGCCAAAACCTGGGTGAATTCCTGCTGATGAGTCTCTCCTTCTGGTCTCTCAGTCCTGCTCTAGGCCCTTGGTGAGAGCAGGAGTAAGCTGGGCTCAGGCACTGCTATGGGCTGGCATCATCTTTGGCTGTTGCAATGAGAACATTTGAGGTCCTGGTTAGCCTTGATGAAACCTGTGCATTGGTAGCTGGAAGCTATCCAGAGAGCACCTTTTCCCTGCCTTCTCATTACTCCAGAGGCAGTGGGCTGGGACACTTGGGATATTCCTGGAAAGCCCTCATCAGCCCCATGCCTGGGATGTCCATGGGAGCTGACCCTTGCTACATTCTGGGGTGCTGTGGGTGATCCTTGGGGTCAGGTGGAGTTGAGGAGTGTGCCGGACTCCTTCCTTTGGCAACAGAGAAAGCCTACAGGGACATTTGCAGCAGATAAGCTTCAGGTGTCTGCCTTGGGGCTTCAAACAGCTGCTGAGCATATCAACTATAGCCAAGGCATGATGTGATCATTGAAACTTTCATCCCGTGCTCTGGGGGTCGGCTTGGCTGGGCAGTGAGCCCTGAGTGAAGTGCAGGAACTCCTGCTTGCTGCTGGCTTGAGCAGTTTTTGCATGAAAACTGCTCTTAATCTGAGCTAGAGCTGCTGTCAGTGAGCAGTGAAGGCTGTGGCTAGCACTGGTCCATGGGGGATCTACATGCTGATCCAACACCTCTGCCAGTGGTGGGGTACATGGCTGTGTGCCCAGCCTGCCAGCCAGCCAGTCACACACATCATGATGTCATTCTACTGAAAAGGCAGGTGACATCTGTTGTCAAGTGACATTTGTAGGACACTGAGCTGCCTGTGATGCAATCAAGGTTGTTTCTGTTCGATGGAAAATTTCAGATCAGTTTACAGGCTATGACACTGTGAGAAATGCTGAGAGCTCCATGAAGGGGCGAGTGCCTGTTCTCCAACCATAGCCTTGGCCTCATCAAAACATCCCTCTTCACATAAAAGTGACGGCATGCTCACCTTCTCCCAGCCAGCGTTACAGGAGACGAGCGTGTGATCCACTCCTCTCTGTTCAGGAATGAAGTGCTGGGATTTTTTTCTCAAAAATAGCTCTATTCCTAGGAGTGATAAAAGTCTGAGATAAGCCCATTAAGTTTCCACTGTTTCTGTTGTGCAATTTAGGAATGTGGTGAGCCCAGAATAGCATCTATCCTGGTGTGCCGGATTGTTTTGCTGCTGATACCATGCTGGCTGTGCTCCTGTATGGAATGTTTCACTCTCTCATATCCCCTCCATGTCCTCCCCAGGGTACCCACAGCCGGAGGTGACGTGGTACAAGGATGATGAGGAGATGGATCGCTATTGTGGCTTACCCAAGTACGAGATATTCCGTCATGGAAACCGCCACACCCTGCAGCTCTACAAGTGAGTAACGGAGCTGGAGAGTGGCTGGCTTTGGTGATAGGAGCTCTGAGTGTGTTCTCAGTGGCTGCATAAGCTGTCAACAGTGATGTTGCCACAGCACTTGGCTGGCCCCTTCTGCTCCCCACTTTGAGTTCCCAGCTGGCCCTTCCCCTCCAGTTATGGCTCCCCAGTCACACCAGTAGGAGATCCATTACTGCATCCAGGGATAGCTGCCATGCTGGAAGCAAGAGGAAAGGAAGGAGAAATCTCTCTCTCTGGAGCCTTCCAAAGCTGAGCATTAGGGCAGGACAAAGGTGAGCAAGGGGAAAGCACTATCTGCCTACATGATGATGACCCAGGGAATCAGGTAGAAACAGTAGGAGTGTCCTAAGCAAGGAAAGGGCTGCAGCTGTGGCCCCAGCCTGTGGGCCTTTCCTAGCTGTCACCGTGTCACCACTAGTCAGCTTTGGCCCTGACTAATAAATATAAGGGCCTCCTTCATCCAGCCCTGACTACCATCTTCTTTTAACTTTTAGTGAGGATTGTGTTTCTGGAGAACCAGGCACACCTTGTCCCCAGCAGGCAGAGACCTGTCACACCTTGAGTCCTGGATTTGGGATGTCACACAGGTGTGGCACTGACTGAAAATGTAGAATATGAATGTTGCGGAGAGTCCTGACATCTTTGTGCTTCTAGCCTGAGCTTTTCTGCTCCCCTGGCTGTGCTCCAGGTGTCCATCAGCGGCTGGCTCACCTCTTGCAGGAGGAGGGATCTCGGTGGGTCAGGTGTCCTCAAGGGGTGACAGCAGGGATGCAGGCAGGTGCTTGTGCTGGTGCCTGTGACATGGGGTGGGAAGACTTTGGTAACGTGGTAGGGTAGAGGGAGAACAAGAATGTTGTGTGGGCTGTGTAGAGCTGAGAGGAAAAGATCCTGCAGAGGACGATGACCAAGATCACCTGGAAGGCCTGGTGCTGCCTGTTCCTCCTCCGTCACAACACTCATACCAGAGTTACAACACAAGGTGGAGCTAGAACAAATTTAACATTGAACTTGCTTGTCTGTTAGTGCAGAGCCAGGGAGGGAGGCCAGAGCAAGGCCTCCAGATGTCCTGTGGGCACCTCATGGGCCACATCTTCTGTACTCCCTGGAGCAAGAAGTGGGAGGGCATGCATGCCTGTGTGTCCAGTGGGCATCCTGGGGAGGATGGATGGGTCTCACACACAGCTTTTGATTTCCAGGTGCCGAGAAGAGGATGCAGGCATTTACCAGGCCTCAGCTAGAAATAACAAAGGCATCGTGTCCTGCTCTGGTGTGCTGGAAGTGGGAACCATGACGGAGTTCAAAATCCATCAGAGGTGGTTTGACAAAATCAAGAGAAAAGCTGAAGAAAAGCTGCAAGAGATAGAACAGGGCAAGAAACGAGGAAAAGAAAATGTGGAAGTGGAGAAGTTGCAAGGAATGAGCCCTGAACGGCTCCAGAGGAAGCGGAGGCTGGCTAGAGATCAGAATCTCCGCTCAGGAGACTCTTCATGGGAGAAGGAAGATACGGCAAAAGTGCACGTGGCGGATTCACAGTCCGGGTTACACAAGGATACTGCTGAGACAAAGGAGCAGTCACTTAATGCTGTGCCAGGCTTCCCAAACAACCTGGTGGCACCTCTGCAAGCAGAGGTGACCACCAATGGAGATGCCACTTTGGAAAGTGGGGAGGAGAATGGGAACAACTTTCTCACATACATCTACGAGACCGTGGAGGACCTGGCGACTAAGCCAGGGGTGAAAGACTCTGCAGCTAAAAAGAAAAAGAAGGTGGAGGCTCCTTCAGCAGCAATGCAGGAAGTTTCTAAGCGAGAAGAAAGTGGGAGAGACAGGGCCAATCTGTCTTCAAATCCCAGGTTTGCTCCTCCTGTCCCCTTACGCAGGAATGCACGTTTGAGGGCAGCGAGTGATCAAGATGTGGAAACCAGTCCAAAACTCAAAGAGCCTGGGAAAGCTGTGAAACAGGACACTAAAACCAAAGACGACATGTACTTCTCTTTAAAGGACATGTATTTTGATAAGCAAGGGAAGCCAGCGGCAGGGAAGGAGGAGGTGGGAGCCAAAGATGAGGCTGGGAGTGAGGCTGCCCTGTGGCCTGTAGCAGTCAGCAGACAGACAGAGGATGCTCCATTGTCCTCTGAGGTGTTGGAGGCAAGGCCTGTGCTGTCCGAGGACCAGAGAGGCCAGCAGCAAGAACAGAAGTTGGAGGGAAACAAAGAGGTAACTAGGAGAGACAACAGCCAACACAGGGGTGACAACAAGAAAATATCTGTGCTGCACATTTGTATTGTAGCACTGGGCCTGGTAGGCTGCCTGTACCCCACAGGATCTGCTGCCGAGGCTCTGCAGGTCTCCCTGGGTGAAAGCACCCAGGAGAAGGGCTTTCTGCGTTTTGTGAGCCCAGACAGCAGAGCTTCCACTCCATCTCCAAACAAGTGTCAGCTGAGGTGGTGAGAGATGTAAGTCGGGGCCATTTGAGCAGCTGGTCTTGGTGGCCTGGGGCTCTCCAGTTTAATCGGCAGGCTGACCTCATGCAAAATGTTTTCAGATCAGGTCGGCAGGGAGCACTGAATGGGTATTTATTTATAGCTGGGAGTGGGTGCCTTGTGATGGCATCTGTTCAGTTTGACAAGGGAGCTTCAGTTAACAAGCCCCCCATGCAGATGAGTGCAGGGTGCTAGGTGCCATGTGAGCTGCACCCTCAGGGCCTCGAGCTTTGTTTACAGTGCAACATGTATACAGTAGGTCTGGGCTACTTTTTTGGCTCATCCCTGTTGGAAAAACTCTGTTGGAAGACTGATCGTGGTGGTGATGAAGCACCAGGGCACAGCACCTGCTCCTGACCCTCAGATCATCTTTTAGTCAACCGCTATTTTTGTCACCTAACCTGAAGTATTTGCCATGAAAATACTAGACTGGAAGCTACCAGATTTTTTTTCCCCCATTTTTCTTTAATGACCCTTTCTGTCATGAAAGGTTCTCCGAGTCCAGTTTGCAGGTGCTGTCAGGATTTGGAGTTTGGGCTGTGGTAGGTGCACACTTTTGGTACAGACAAGGCTCCGAGTGCAGTGCCTCTCACTTGTTAGGTAATGCACATATTTCAGGATGAGGAAAAATCCACAATGCATAAGGGACTTATGGGTGCTCCAGTGGAAAAAACAATTCCTTTCTTCTTCTTTTAACTTTCTTTAGCCATAGGTGAGTGCAACTTTGCTGGTTAAGAACCTGCTGTGTTAGGCAGTGTGCACCTGGGTTCTAACCTTGCTGCTGTACCATGCCATGAACTCGTCTTCTTCAGCCTGACACACCAGGGTCACATACTGCTGCAGAAATTATTGCTGTTCAGACCAGCCCATGGCAAAGCTGTTTGTTTCTCCCATCTGCTCATTTTAATACCCCTCGATCTCAAAAACGATGGAAAAATGCTGGTGTGCAGCAGCCAGGCTTGGGCTGTCATCCCTGAGCCTTTGACATGCATCAAGGTTTTTTTCTCTTTAAAACCCCCACTCACTGAGGGAAACCTGTGACTTGTCAGTTGGTGTGCCTTTGAGGAGACAAAAGGAAATGCTTCTGATTTGAATTTGAATGCTTCAGCTTGTTGGTGCTGCTGGGGAAAGTTCTCAAGCTTTCGTGAGAGCAAATAAGCTGGTTGAAAGCTGTTTAAAGCTGATTCCAGGCATGTTTCAGGATATTTTCACCCCACAGGACAGGGGTTACTTGTCTTTTTCTTTTTTATTCTTTGTCTTAAACAAGAAAGGTCATAGCACGAGTGTTTTCCTAGCCTTGGGACATAGCTGGGCCTTATGCTCAGGACTTCTCTTCTGAGCTGGATTTATCTGTAGCAAAATGCCAGACTGTAACCAGGCTTTGAACATCCTCCTCTACAAGAGCAGAGAAGAAACTAGATTTGCAAGGTGATCACTCTTGCCTCAATTTTAAACTGATGATTTTATTATACTTCTTGAATTTTACGGGTAGGAATTGCCTCTAATGGTGCTTCCCTCACCCCAGCCCTTCAATACTCATTGTTGCCCTAACAGCTGGGAAGGAAGTTTGGACAAGGGCCTGAGTTAACAGGACAAGGGGGCATGGCTTTCCACTGTCAGAGAGCAGGATCAGATGGGATATCAGGAAGAAATTCTTGGCTGAGAGGGTGGTGAGGCCCTGGCACAGGTTGCCCAGAGAAGCTGTGGCTTCCCCATCCAAGGAAGTGTTCCAGGCCAGGTTGGACAGGTTTTGGAGCAACCTGGTCTAGTGGAAGTTGTCCCTGCCCATGGCAGGGATTGGAATGAGATGGGCTTTAAGGTTCCATCCAACACAAACCATTCTGTTTCCTTTATTTGCTTGGAGAAGGGCTTGCTGAGAGATTGGTCTTACCTTTCCTCTTTTTCCCAAGCTACCAAATGAAGCAAAAGCAGCACAAAATAGAAGTCTAAGTGCCATAGCCCTCCTTTCCCATGGCCTTCATTCTGGGGAGCTTAAAACTCGAGTCAGGGACCTTAGGAAAAAATCCTAGCAGCAGATCCTCCAGGGTGGAAGGGGGGCCCATTGTGTGCATGTCCTGTCCCCGTGCCATTGTCCTGGTGATACTCAGAGCATCAGCCAGGCAGAGTGTGTACCACGGTATTGCTGCCTCCCCTACAAAAATAGACCATGCCCCTTGGCTGGGGGATTTCAGCAGCTCTCCTTGGGATAGAGCTTGGCCGTCACAGCAGGCAGCTTGCTGACACGTCTGCTGGTGCAGCTGCAGTCGGAAACATTTGAGCTTCCTGAATGTCAGAAAAACAGAATGGTTGAATAGTGCTGATAACGTCAGAGTGTACAGTTTCACTATAAATCATTTGGGCAGCCTCATCCGAATAGGGTGTGACATGCCAATTGCCCCATCTCGCAGTGGAGATAGGGGAGCACTGAGTCTTTAAACACATCAAGGGAATTATACAAGGTCTCAGCTATGGCTGGTGAAAATGGGAAAGCTTTGCTCCTTGGGAAGGTGCTGAGTCAGAGGATACTGGATTAAAATTGAATTATTTAGAAAGGTAGATCCCTTGCCTCTGTGCACAGCAAGGGTGTTGAAATGCAGAAGGGCTGGAGCTGATTAAAAGAAGAAACATTTTGTGCAGCCTGACACATGGACCCACTCCTGTCAGATGATAGTGAAGCCAGAAGACCCTGGATGACAGAGTAACACTGGTATCAGAGTAATTCTCATGATTCAAGAAGCTGGGCAGTGCCCTATGGTACAGGTGGACCACAAGAATGACTGCACAGACCCAGGCAGTAACATGATGCTAATTTTCTTTTTCTTTTTTTTTTTTTTTTTTTTTTTAACTAGGTTGCAGCAAAAGTGGGACAGTCTCCTGGTGACCTTCAGCATCCAGTGTCCAGTCCAACCAAAGAGACCAGTCAGCAAGCCAGTAAGCTAGAGGAGATCAGGAAAGAAGTGCCTGCTTGCCAGGAGACCAGGGGGGCTGTGAAAAGGACAAATCCTCGGTTTAGGCCTCAGGAGCCACCAAAGCCACCAGCACCTTCTCCAGACCATGTGCAGTCTGGCCATGAGCACCCACCCCCCAGGAAACAGGCAGAAAGACATTCCCGTGCTCTTGAGGGCAGAGAGACTCAGCAAGGACTGTTAAATCAAGAGGAGAAAAGCCAAGGTGGGGAAGAGTCCTTGCTAAAAGATTTGAGTCCTCCAGAACCTGGAGAAAATACTCCTCTTGAACAAATCCCATGTCAGACAGTCAAGGATAGGAAGAGCAAAGAGGCAGGAGCAGAGCTGTCTGGAAGCCATCCTCATGTGAGGACAGGAGGAAGTGATGCAGCAGAGCCATGTCCTGGGGCTCTGCACAGGGAGGCAGGAGGGACACCTTTGGGCCATCAGAACACTGAAATGGCAGCTCCTGCTTCGGCTCCTCTTGCCAAGGAAGAGCTGCTTCCTGCTCCTGCAGTGAAGCCATTGGTGGCTCGGGAGGCACTACTGGTAGCTCATGGCACCCCAGGGATGGAGGCCACTGCAGGAGAGGTCCCATCTGGAGCCCAGCTGCTGCCTCCTGTGAGTGGAGAAACGGAAATCACAACAACAGATGGATCTGCCCCGCAGGAGATGTTTTCAGCCATCACAGTAGAGGAGGACAATGCCAAACCAGTGCCCATGGGATCTCAGGGGAAGGAGGGAGGATTCCTGACAGCCACAGCTCCATGTCAGGAACCAGCAGCATCTTCAGGGACTTGGGAAGGAGTCTCTGAGGTTCAGCCACAGGTACCACTGGTCCTGCCTGGCTCTGAGAGACCTCAGGAGATGTCTTTGGAGGAGAAAATGCAGCACAAAAACCTGGTTTCCTCCTTAAAGAACTACCTGCTACTACTTCTAAAAATGTCAGATAGCAGTAAGGATGCCACAAAAGGAGACACTGACTCAGGGGACATGGAGCCACCAAATGCAGGGGAAGGCATGATCCCAGAGATAGGCATTGCTGGCCTTAGCCCTCGCACCTCAAGGAAGGTTTTGGAAAAAGTGCAAAACAACCAGCTCTTCCAGACAGCAGAGAACTTGCCTCTGACCCCCAGGACATCCAGACGGATCACAGGCATGATTAACGAGGAGTTTGTTACCAGCAAGGAGATGCTGGCTTGCAGGCCTGTGCCACCAAAGAGACGCACCTGGGGGGCTCCTGAGGCCGAGGGGCCACCTCCACTCTCGGTGCCCTCCATCGTGGTGGGCAGCATGCCCACAGCAGGACCGGCCCCTCATCTTTCTGATTTGCCTCCAGTGAGCTCTGAAGAGACCCCTGCTGACCCTCTGGCAGTGCTGCCTTGTGCCACACCAGAGGAGCTCGCTTTGGGGGCCCGGCGCAAAATATACCTGCCAAAACCCAAACAGGTGGGGGTGGAAGAGGAGGCAACCCTAGAGAGCCTGGGGCACACAAGATGTCCAACTGTTTCACCATGGCAATCCAGGAAGAGTGCATCCCTTTTGCCTTCTCCTGCCTCGGCTCCATCCTCTCCCTCAGAGCAGTGCTCTCCAACCCTCATGAGGAAGATGGCCACTTTGGAGGTTCCTAAGCTGTACAAGGAGCCTGCAGGTGACACCAGTGGTGACCAAGAGGTCCCTGGAGATTCTAAGCCAGAAGCGCAGTCCCAAAAAACAAATAACCCCTTTAAAGGTGAGGGAAGAGAGAATCCCCATGAAGCACATTCCCTTGTTGCCTACAAAGGGAGCCAGTGATAATCAGCTGGGGCCACATGAGTTTTGTGCATTTGCAAGGTTTTCAGCATCAGCCTTTGGCTGTGTGAAAGCCAAAAGTCTCACCCAAGACTTCTGCCCCAGTGCAGGGAGGGATGAGGAATGCAAGAGGCAGCAGCTCTGACTCTGTAGCCTGGGCTTCCCCAGCCCAAGGGATCACAGAATCCTCTTGGTTTTGGTCTCTGTGTTCTGGTCCTCATCAAACCTGATGCTGGTAGGGGACCTGAGCTACCCAGTCAAGTGGAAAGTGTCCCTCCTCGTGGCAAGAGGGTTGTAATGAGATGGTCTTTAAAGTTCCTTCGAACCCAAGCCATGATTCCATGATTCAGTGGGCATCACAGGGTGCACACTCCTCTTCCACGTCTGTGGTCAATGCTAATTTGATCCTCATGGCATTGACTGTAAAAAGGCATAATCCTGGGCTTGAAGGAACTAGGTGATACTCTCACGGGAATCAGGACTCTTGCAAAGTAAGGGTAACCTCGATAAATCCCTACTTCTGTAGATTAATGTTTCCTCCAATATTTCACAGTGTTTTTCTGCATTTCCTCTGGCCAGGCCTCATTGGGTGTTGCAGTGCCACACTGTTGAACAAATTCGTACCGCTTATGTCCCACCCTATTTATCCCAGTGGAGCTCTGGGCCCTTCCCTGGGAAGGCAGGGTTACACCAGGCTGTGCTGACATCCACACTGTCATGATGGGTATCACAGCATGACCACCACGCTGTGATCCCCAAAGCCCTGAGCAGCAGCGTGGGTGTAGGCTGGCCTGTCCCCACAGCTGCAGCCAGCACTCAGTGTCTCACCCCCCTCCCTCTCTTTGCACCCTGTCCTTAGCTCCGCAGGTGGTCCGGAAGATCAGGGCAGAACAATTTTCCGATGCATCAGGAAACCTGAAACTTTGGTGCCAGTTCTTCAATATATTGAGCGACTCTAAGCTGACGTGGTACAAGGACGAGATCCCTGTAGCTGAAGCCCAAAGGAGGTAACCTCTCGGCTCCATGGAGTCCTTGTTGTCACCTGTCACATCCTGCTCCTTGCCTTAGCCCTCTTGCTAAGGCAGCGTGGGAAGCTCAGTGTGTGGCACAGTACATTGTGAACTTCATCATCTCAGTGCCCCTGGAGGGAAGGATCACCCAGATGGAGAATTGCTGCCAAACTGAGCCTATTGACACTCCATCTGGAGTGTCTGCTTTGAGTATCCAAACCTTGGGGAGGGCAGAGAACGCGTTATGCTCATCACAGAAATCAAGAGCTAGACGTGAGCTGCAGAACTGGGATCCCAAAGGATCCATGTGAGGGTGGCAGCCATGCTGGTAGGGTCTTCCATGCAACCACTGCTGGGAAAAAGCAACCCTGCCTATGCTCTCTATCCCCCAGCTGGGCGGCTGGTTGTATCCTTTGGGTCTACTGTGGAGAGCAACTTGTTCTCAAGCCCAGAGGATTTGTGTAGGGACACCATCCCCATCATTTAGGGTTTGCCTGATGCCTTTGGTGTCCCAGGAGCTCCCTTTACAGTGAGTAGACAGAAAGAGGTGATTCTGGGGCAGAAATTCTCTCCTGGGGCAGATATTGGAGCTGGGATAGATGGGCAGGAGTGGCCACTGCCTTCCGGCAGACCCGAGCAGAGCCTGCTCAGCCAGTGGGTCTCAGGATAAGGGTCCCACCTCTTCCCTCTGTGAAGCCCTGACCCACCCTCACTCAGGGGCAAGTACCTTTATCAGTCTGTAGCCCAATCCCAGCCAGATTTTGCAGGGCTTGCCTGGAGCATGAGCATCTCTCTTAATAGAAACCACAGGGCAGGACTCCTGGTGCCATGACATGCTGGGAGAGCAGCTGGACTGCCCTTGGGATGGCTTCCTTTGTAGCTTCCATCCCCCCGAGTGCAGTACGGTGCCCACCCACAGTGCCTGTCACAGGGCTCCCCTGTGCCCTGCCACACCACGTGGGGATGTGGCCACGATCCATTTTTTTTCCAGTGCTGGTGATGAGGGCCAGGCAGCTTTGGCTGTTGTGCAGGTGTCCCAGAAGGATTGCGGGGTCTATCGGTGCGTGATCAGCAACGAGTATGGCACCGACTCCACAGACTTCCTGCTCAGCCCAGAAGGTGAGGAGCCCTCAGCAGCCTCTCACAGCTGCCTGGGTGTGCCATGGGTAGTGTGGCCAGCTGTGGAGAGGGCTTGGTGTCAGGCTGCAGCGGGGGAGCCTTGGCACGTTCTGTAACACCACCTCTGTGAGGTGCTTCTGCCTCCGTGTGCCAATTTATGAGTGATTCCCACCATCCTGTCTGCCATCCCTAGTTGTGCAAGTGCATGGGGTAAGGTGGGATCCTGGCAGGACCTTGACACCTCTTCACTTTCTGTCTCCTCTAGTGTTGTCAGGATTTATCCTGCGGGAAGAGATTGAAGGTAAGGGCCACGTGATGAGCCGCGACTCTGCCCCTTGCTGAGCAGAGCAGGCAGCTCTGGGGCAGAAGCAGGACGTGCCCATGTTGTCCCCACCTCACTAGCTCTTCCCCCCACCAGTTGGAGAGGAGATCGAGATGACCCCCATGGTGTTTGCCAAGGGTTTGGCTGACGCAGGCTATTGGGGGGATAAGCTCTTCGGGCGCGTGGTGAGCGAGGACGTGGAAGTGGGTGCTGGTTTCCTGCACAAAGCCTGCCGTGCCAGGGCCATCTACGGCCTGGAGCCTGTCTTTGAGTCCGGCCACACCTGCGTCATCAAAGTGCACAATTTCATCGTCTTTGGGACCAAGAATGAGAACAGCCTTATCGAGAAGAACTATGATATCACCATCCAGGTGGGCATCCTTGTGGGCCACCATCCACTTTTCTCCCTCCCATCTTCCCCATCTGCATGTGAGTTGGTCCCCAGACCGTCCCCAGCTCTGTGCCCACTTTTGCTATTTCCTTCCACTCTTGGAATGCTCTGGAGAGGTCTAGCCATGTTCCAGGGGGCTGGACATTGCCTTGCTATTCTTGGCTTCAGCTCTTCCCTCTGAGCAACATGGATCTGCTCAGGACTTTCCCATCACCCTTTGACCACCAGGACAGGGAAACAACTGGCAGTGGTCCCAGGGAGGCATTGGTGCAAGATGGGACAGGTTCTTGACTCTTCTGTTTGCTCCTCCAGGAATGTAAAGTCCAAAACTCCAGCCGTGAGTACTGCAAGATCTTTGCTGCTGAGGCACGAGCCATCCCTGATTTTGGAGCGGTGCCTGAGTAAGTGATGTGCTGCAGCTCCACTGGCTTGATGCCCTGGCAGAGCATTGCAGGGGATGGTGGGAATATTCCCTGTGGGTGATGGGGATCCCAAAGGGCAGTGCACTCTCCTCCCACCCACAAATGGGAGGGATATTGGGAGGAAGGCAAGAGCCAGGGTTGCATACCATGGTGTGAATCTCCACTTGCAGAGGAGGGAGAGCTCACCATGCTGACATTGTCTGTGAACTCCCACGCAGGATAATTCCTCTGTACCTGATTTATCGACCAGCCAACAACATCCCTTATGCCACAATGGAGGAGGACCTCGGCAAGCCCTGCGAGCAGTACTGTGTCACTGAGAGAGATGGCAGCTTGGTGGCACGAGGCACCTCGGAGATCGTGCTCAAATGCTGCGCCTTCCAGCACTGGGTCTACCAGTGGACAAACGGAAATATCCTCGTGACTGACATGGAAGGTAAAGGATCTCCTGTGTGATTCCCGTGGCCTGTCACCACCCTCTAGCCTGGGAAAGGAAGAAAAGGCCCAGGCTTGCTCTCCTGCCTCTCTCTTCCCCCATGCCATGGAGCCCTCTGCCCAGGGCAATGACCTGCCCTTGGTGCTGGTGTCTGTCCTTCTCTGGACAGAAACTGGTTGTCCTCTTAAATTACAGGAGTGGGCTGGAAGTTGACCAATGTGCGGATCGCTACCAACCTGAAAGGGTGAGTGACCTCCAGCTGCTGGAGCAGGGTGGCTCTGGCTGTGAGCTCTGCCACTCACCTGGCAAGGGCCATGGTGGTGACTGTGCTCACGCTCCATCCTCACCTCCCTGCTCTGGTGGGACATCTCCTGGTGCAAAGCAGGAGCTGAGGATGGCTGTGTTGGCAGGTACCAGGGGCTGAAGGAGAGCTGCTTCCCCTCTCTGCTGGAGCAATTTCCAGCCACTCACATCTGCAATCATTACTGCAGCATCCTGGGCCTGAAGATGCTGGAGCCAGCCAAGCCCAAGGGCTCCAAGAGTCCCTCCCTGGGCAGGAAATCTGCCCAGTCCAGCCCCCAGCTCCAGAAGAAGGTGCTGACAAGTCCTCAGGGCACCCGCAAGGCTGCTGTGAGCCCCAAGAGCTCCCGGAGAGCTGCAGAAACGGGGGAGGCCCCAACAGCCTCCAAACCCAGGTCAGGAGAGAGCAACAGAGCTGGCTGCCCGCAGTAGTCAGAGCTGCTGCAGCTGGGACCTCCACGTGACCATTGTGGGAAGGGGTGGTGTGGCCTTCCCCATGGGGCTCCTGCCCGGCCTGCAGCGCTTGTGTTGTGTGGTGTGTGCTAATTGTGAGCGGCTGGGCCAGGGCCGCAGGGGCTGTGAGCCATGGGCCACCTCCCCAGAACCTCTCTACAGGAGCTGCTGCTGGAGCCTGTGGGGCCATGTGCCTCTCCACGCTCGGACTCGCTTTCCTCTCTCAACTTTCCGTAGGCCTTCCTTAAGGCGGGGGCAGAGCTTCTCGCTCGGGCTTGGCAGGCACCATGTCCCTGCCTGGCTCCCCGGCAAACTGGGAGTCCTGGACACCCTCCTGGCTCCTAGCACTTCATGTCCCTCTCTGTCCCCATAAAGCGACCGGGCCAAGCCTTGCCAGCACTGTCAAGAATGAGAACCCCACTAGTGCCCAGGCAGTCCCCTGTGCCCTGGCATACCCTTTCTCCTGCAGAGGGTTCCAGCACTCAATGCAGGGCTCCTCTCCTATGGTGTGGGGCTCTGGGGTGTGGGGTGCTTGTACTGGTACCAGCTGCTGCATAGGGATGGGATTTTGCACCCTTGCCCTCCCCTGAATCCCGGGGAAGTCTCCCACCCTGTTGCTGGGTGGCTGCTGAGGGCAGCCATGCTGCTCTGGGTGGTGGCCAGTGCTATGGTAAGGATGCTCTACCTCACATGGGATACCTGGGAGCAGGGCAAAGGGGCGACTTTCTCCCCATATCAGGATCTGCCTTGGCACCACGGGGGTGTCTAGCCCACAGGACTCTTGCCCCCCTGCCATACATAGATCCTGTACACCCTAGCCCCACAGCACGATCTGGTGTTTAGCATCACCCCTGCTTGGCACATGTTGGACTCCAGGGACACCTGGCGGTACCCACTCCAAATCCTGATACCCTGGCTCAAGGCAGTGATGGACAGGCACAGGAGCTGTCTGCTCCCTCACTGTGCAGAGCATCCCCTTCCTCAGGGCATTGCAGGAGGGTGCGAGGTGCCAGTGACAGCACCCTGCAGGGTGGGGTCCCAAGCAGTGGCTTGGTGCAGCCTGACAGAGGGAAGGGGCTGGGCTGGGAGTGTGGCATGCTCTGGGCTCCTGGTCCTTCGTCGTTGGGTGACTGTAATACACCAATGTACGAGGCTGCATTGGTGCCTGGGTGCTCTCGAGTGCAATAAAGCAAGAAGGACTGGCCTGTTCCCTGGCGCTGTGGTCCCTCTGGGAAAGGTGCACCCAAGTACAGTGGGACAGGCTGGCTTTGTGTTTGGGGGAAGGAAACATCTCCAAGCACTGGCTTTACCCCATCCATGCCTTGTGGGGGAAAAGAGGATGGCTGAGGCCAGAGCCTAAGGCTGGCAGCAGACTGGGGCTCAGCTTGCGAGGTCTCCAATGGTCACTAGGTGCAGCAGCCCCAGCAAAGGACCTTGTGCTGTATGGGACAGCCACAGTCAAGGCCCAGAAGGGGTCTGAGGGCAAGCACACAAGGGTTGCCATAATTTATTTGGGAGCTGCTCCCTTGTGAACACAGGGCCAGCACCTAAGGGTGCAGGTTGCAAGGTGCATGCAGCTGTCCATCAGCACTGGAGTGGAGAAGACCAAATGCTCAGGTTTCTGCTGGGGATTTTTCTACCTTTGGGGAGAGGCCTTGCAGGCCCTGGTGTTCCCCTAGTTCTAGGTTGTCCATGCACAGGACGTGTGGTTGTAGTGCCCGCAGCACTCTGTGAGCCAAAGCATGCTCTCTGCCTGCTCAGCCCAGGATCCTGTGAAGGAAAGTGTCCCATTCTGGAGCACCGAGCTGGAAGGAGAGACATGGGGTCAGGACAAGCTGCTGCCCCACCACCTGGGTCCTTGGGCAGGACCACATGGCTCTGGGGCCCTTCACACCCACCTGGCAAAGAGCTGCTTACAGCAGGTGTACATGGTGTAGCTGGTCATGCTGAAGTTGGTGGTGCTGAAGAACACTGCACAGTCACCCACCTCTGTTGGCACATGGAGGAGACCTGGGGGACAAGGTCTCCTACTGAGACTTAAGAGGGACCACGGATCCAAATCCCATGCCCCAAGCAAGCTGGGAGTCCTGTGCCTGGGACTGTGCAGGTCCTATGAGCCATCCCACATTACCCCCCAAGACTTCAGGGAGCTCCTTGCAATACTCCAAAAGTTGCCCTTGAAATGTTCCAGCCCAGAGGAGGATGAGGGGCCCCAGGTGAGCTGTTGGGCTTGGGCAAGCCCTTGAGGGGAGAGCAGAGTTTGGAGACTCTGGCAGAATCATGGGGGACAGGCCATCCACCTCCATCCCTGAACCTGGAGCATTTAGGGGGCCTTCAGCCCTGTGCCTGTCGCTCCCTGGACCTCTCTAGCCCTGCCAGCAGTGGGCAGAGACCTACCTGCCAGGCAGGCATTGAGCATGGAGACGCAGATGCCAGTGAGCAGGGCCCGCAGCACCACGGAGGCGAGGTCACCCTTGCGCTGGGGCACCATGGAGGCTGTGGGGCAAAGCAGACAGTGGGGTGCGTCAGATCCTTGCTCCAGCTTTACACTGCACTGGCTTTGGGGACAGATGAGGACATGTCCTCAGTCCCAAGCTGGCTCTGCCACATGATGCCCTGCCCAGCCCAATTCCTGCTGTCTGGAGGACCTGGTAATCCCTGCTAGTAGACAGTGCATTGTCTGCCCACCCTGGCAGAGCGCTGTCCCCACCCTGCACCCATGGGTGATCCACCAAAGCCCTGAGCACTCCCAGCACTGCAGTCTTTCTGCTTTTTGCCCTGTGGCTGGGTGACACCCAGGCTTGGGGGGACGTGCATGTGCTCTTGCCCATGGGTGCAGTGCAAAATCATCCCGGTCACCTCCTGCAAGTCCTGTTTCTTATCTGGCAGAGACCGAACATGGAGGCTTGAGGGCAGCAAATTTGTCCTGCCTCAGCTGAGCTCTTGCTCCCTGGCTCAGGATCCCCCTCCCTTGTCCCCAGGCACCCAGGACATGGGTCACACTCACCCAGGCCTCCCAGAGTGATGCCAATGGAGCTGAGGTTGGCAAATCCACAGAGGGCAAAGGTGGTGATGCTCTCGGCTCGCTCCTGGAGGGCACAGCAGCAGGGGATAGTCACCTCTGCCCAGGAGCAACCCCAGAGCACCCAGAGCTGAGCACCACATTGGAGCTCCCAGACAGACATGATAGAGAGAAGTCCCCCACCCCAACCTCTTCTCCTTCAGCTATTTTTGGGAGCAAGGGTGAAGGGCCTACAGGGGACAAGGAGCCCTGTAGCACCGTGATCTGTCCCATCAAGGAGGAGGATACATGGGAAAGGGCTTCAGTGACTCCTTCCTCCCACACCCAGCCATTAGCAAACATCCAAGTCTAGCTGGCCATAGGTGCCCTCCCACTCCCTGCACCATCAGCCTGATTCAGTGGTCTTAAGAGGACTTTTCCAAACTAAATGGTTCTATGATCCTCTGCCTGCTCACCCTCCCTCTGCCTAACCACGTCCCATGCCCCATTCCAGCTGGCTCTATCCCTGCCCTGTGCCTGGCAGGGTGAGAAGTGCCCCTCACAGATATCCACTGCTTCTGGTTCCCATCCCACTCCTCCAGGCCCATCAGACGGTTCTTCTTGTACGTGGCCAGCTGCTGGTATGCCACAAACTCATTCAGGAAGATCTTGATCCCCAGGAGCTCAGCCACCAGCGGTGAGTCTGCCCAGTCTGCCCCCATGAGAAAGGCCACAGGCATGAGGACGTAGGAACAGATCACCTGGGAAAAGCATCCCAGAAGGGAATGACTCAGAGCTGACCTTCTGCACAGCCCCTGGATTGGACACCCACTGCCAGCACTTGCCAAAAACCCAGCAAGGGTCTCAGCAGCCCACTGAGGCAGTGGGGATGGGTGGAGGATGCAGGATCTGGCAGCCCAGCTCATGGATCTGCTCTTGGGGATACCTGGAAGGTAAGGCCCTTGATGTCCACCATCTCCCCGAACCAGCGGAGGCTGGCGTTGATGAACTCCAGCACGGCCAAGAAGGCGATGAGGTTGGCGGCAATATTGGCCACGAGACCCACGGAGGCGGCAGCCCCATTGCTAGCAGCTTCCAGGATGTTCCGCTCTTCCCTGCGTGGAAAAAGAGCCCAGTGTACACATGTGGGCATCCCCCATGCCAGCTCAGCGCTCGCTCCATGGATGTGTGCACACAACATGCTCTCCCAGCCTTGGGCCACTCGCGGTGTCCACTTGTGCCCCAAAGTGCCCCCATGGCCTCCCTGCACTGGAAGGACATGCAGCCCCACTCCAGTGCCCCTCTCCTCACACTCACCCACTGGAGAGGCGGATGCTTGCTTTGCCCTTGAACTTGGACTCCTCCACTTCAGGGTAAACGAGTTTGGCCATGGCGAGGGCGCAGGGTGCAGCCATCACAGAGGCTGCAATCAGTGACGCTGCATCGATCTGCAACGTGCAGACCAGGGACATAGGCAGCTCTGCGCCAGGTGCTGCCCCGTGACCTGCCACCCCAGGGCATCCCTGCACGTGGCTGGCATCAGCCAGAGACACTCAGAGCAGTTCAGGGCTCTCCACTTGCTCAGGTGGGAAAATTGGCTGGTTTTCCCAGCTAAGCAGCCGTGCTCATGGGGCAGCTCGCCTGGATGGAGGCATTGCTGGAGCTGCAGCGATTGTAGCCTTGGTGATGTTGATCTATCCTGCTGTTTGACTTAATCATAATGATTCTTGTCCCTTCCCTGTCCCTTTTTACCAGTATCAGAGCAATAGGTTATGTAACACTGCGAACTTCTACCTGCTGACAAAGGGCCAAGCTCCCAGCCTCACCCCTCCCCTGGCAATGTCTCATTTCTCTGACCTTCCACCCTTGGTTCCCCATTTAAGGAGACTAATTAATGTTTAAATGGCAGGAGCTCAGGCAGCAGGTTAAGTGGAAGGTTTATTCAGAGCACTGATGAACTGGAGAGTCATTAGTGCTCTGAACCCTGGGGGGTTGGGGCCAGGAATGCCCAGGCGATTCCGGAGGAGCAGGGATCGTTCAGTCAGGAGGAAAGAGGGAGAGGGGTATTGGTGTTTCTATTTAAAAGGGGGTTGGAGGGAAGACACCGCTCAGTGATACACATTGAAAAGGTGAGAATCACAGGCACAGTTTCAGTTGGATATAAGAAAAAATTGTTTCTCATGACTGAGGCACCTGTGGGGGAAACCAGAGAAGCTGGGGGAGATCTCCATCCATGAGATGTTCACCACCAACCTGGACAAGGCCCCAGGCATTGCCTCAGTTGCCATAACCTCAGTTGGCAGGAGGGCGGATCAGAGACCGTCCCAGAAGGTCTTTCCAGGCTATATTATCCCATGATTTTGTGGTATTTGCCCTGCTCACTATGCAGGGACACACAGTAAGGGTCCCTTAGTACACACAGTAAGGGTCCCTGCCTTCTACCTGGCAGGGCTCTGGGGTTCTGGGCAGGCCAGCAAAGGTGAGGCTGGATGGGGTGTCTTTGGGACAAGGTGAGTCTGGATATCCTATTTTCATACTGCTTATGGAAGGGGCCTGTGGGGCACCTGCTGGGGTCTTCTCCCATCCTCAAGTCCAGGACAGTTCTTGCGTGTCAGGACCCTATAGCAGGGAGCATGTGGATCCAACTGCTTGTGCACTCACCCCAAAGGATATGTAGGCACCCATCACGCTGCCTGCGATGGTGGAAAAGCCACCAGTCATCACAGCATGGATTTCTGACAGGGTCATGTCTGCGAGGTATGGGCGGATGAGCAGCGGGGCTTCCGTCTGTGGAAGAGAAAACCCTGCTGTCCTTGGGATGGGGCCACACAGGGCCACAGGTCTCAGAGGGAGGGAGAAGACTCTTTCTCCAGGGCAGGGTCAGCTACAAGCACTGAGGAGCTGGATCTGCTGCCCA
Source organism: Erpornis zantholeuca (assembly GCA_013400515.1). Classification (NCBI taxonomy): domain Eukaryota; kingdom Metazoa; phylum Chordata; class Aves; order Passeriformes; family Timaliidae; genus Erpornis; species Erpornis zantholeuca. The sequence continues at coordinate 63,753 of VZTN01015662.1, read as the reverse complement.
GGACCTTACCTGTCCCACAAAAATGTTCCCTGCCACACTGAGAGTCTCAGTGGCAGTGGTGCCCATTGAGACTTGAAGCAGCCAGGAGATCTGGGGAAAGACAAGGCCACCGTGTTGGCAGAGGCTCCTGGCACCCTGCCACTGTACCCATGAAGCCAGGCACTGTTTGGCCCCTGCACGGACATGATCCTGGGAAGCACCCCAGACTCAGCAGAAACATCAGCTCTAGGGTTCAGTTTTTTCAGCTTTCTGAGAAGGACATGCTAGAAAGAGGGGGTTTGTGTCTATTCTTTTAAGCAGGACAAATCACCCCAAATTAGTACCATGACAATTTTCCTGGGATATCTCTCAGCTGACCATAGCAGACAGAAAACCCAACAGGTTCCTCTCCTTTCCACTGCCATCTCAGATCTAGGAGTGAGGCCCTACCTTGAGAATAAGCCACTGCATGACACCGAGGTAGTAGAGGATGGACATCACACAACTGAAGAAAACAATGATGGGCAGAGTCTGCAGGCAAGGCACAGGGTTAAAGGAGAGCTGAGCCACACATCCCAGCAGCCATGGACACCAGGCTGGGCATGGTGTGGTACTGCACAGCCAGCCAGCATTACTCGGGTGCCACAATGCCCAACCGGGCTGGCAGGAGGGACAGGGACCAGTGCAAATCCTCCATGGCACTGAGGAAGTCCACAGGTGGATACACAGCTGAGGGAGATCCATCTCTGGGATGGTTGAGCTCTACTGCAGCAAATCTGGCTGCATGTAGCTCTGTGCTCTCCACGACCCAGCAAAGAGCCAGACCAGAAGAAAACTGCCCCAAGCCCCATTCCCTGGCTGACCTGGAAGGCAAAGACTTCTTCAATGAGTGTGTTCCCAAAGACAAAGCTGGAGCCAGCTGTGGTGTAGCCCAGGAAGTACTGCAAGGGAAGAAGTTCCACAGTAGGACAGAGATCTCCATCATGTCCTTCCCCAGCATCTCATTCTGCCTAGTGAGGGATTGTGCCCCCAGTCCCACACCTCACTTCACTGCACACCAGAGAATGACCCTCTGAGAACTAAGATGGGTGGGCTTTCTCAAAGCCACAGGGCTCTGCTATAACCTGCAAGTGAGAGCATGCTGAGGTCTCTGGGCTGCTGCAGAAAACCAGGGAAGAGTTGGCTTCCCTCCAGTCCCGAACAAAAGTGTTTGTGAGCATGCAATCCCTGCCATGTCCCCTCCCCATGCCAGACTCAGGTTTTCCTGTTAATCCCAGGGTGTGAGCACAGGATGGGATGAGTAGGTGCAGTACCTGGATCTGGTCTCCCAGCCATTGGAAAGCTTGGGTGCCAGGAGTCGTTCGGAGGATGAAGAGTCCCAGTAAGAACTCCAAGCCAAGACCCCAGAAAACAGCTCTCCAGGACACCTGGGGACAAAGAGCAGAACAGGAGCTGAAATGTTGTCAAGGCCTATAGGCTTCCCCCTCTGGTTTCCAGCTGCTGCAACAGCAGCAGGTGGCAAACACCACACACTGCCCTGGGTGAAGGTCATGGGGAGACTGAGAGTGTCACAGAAACCAGCAAACGTGGGTTGGTGACAAAGCCAGAAATGAGTTGGTGGGACTCTGGAACTGGCTGGAACATAACCTGCCAGGCTGACCCAGGAGACAAGCACAAAGACTTTATAATGATTGCTAGCACAGACCTGCTAGACTGAAACTGGCTGTTCAATAACCCTTTGGAGGAGCAGCATGTAGGGAATGCCCAAAGCATTGTAACAGTTTGGGCTGGAAGCCACCAGGACTTCAATGATTTCTGAGCAAGGCCCCCAAGGCACCTGAAGCTCAAGCTCACCCTCCACCCACAGCACCTGCAGCTCAGGTCTGGGTCTGGTGCTGGGTTTCTGGGTCTAACCCACCATGAGGGACATGGCAGAAAACAGGGCAGAAGCAATGTAGGGGAGCCCTGGGGTGGGAAGGAGAGCAATGCAAAGAGCAGTGAGGTGGCACCCACCCAACCAATTCACCTCCCCAGGGTGTGTCCAGCTCTGCCCAGTGCTGCTGGGCTTCTGCTTCCTCCAGAGAAGGGGATGCCAGAGGGAACAAAGCACTTGTTCTGCAGTGCTGAGTGGCCACCTCCTGCAAGGGAACTGATGGCCAAGTCACACCTGAAACACGTACCGCACCGTGGTGCTTGGAGCAGGCAAACAGGAACAGCACCAAAAAGCAGAAGCCACCTAATGAGATGAGCTGCTCTGGGTTTCTGCCAGTGTCCAAAGCCAGCCACACAATCAGGCCTGCCAGGAGGGCCACCCACAGGAGCCTGCAGAGGAAACCCTAGACTGTCAGCAAGAGGTGTCCCCATGGGGAGAGCAGCTTACGAAGGGCACGAGCCAATTGTGATGGAATTGCCACTGTAAGGTCCATGTATCTGAAGAAACCTGGGGCTCAGGCACAAGTGAGGGGCGTGAACAGCCATCACATTACTGAGGCAGAGCAGCAAGACATCTCTGCCATGGGTTCCCAGGCTGGGCCATGCTCACCATTTGTGAGGTGCCAGCATGGCACTAGAGCATGTGCCTGATGCCATTGTGCTGGCAAGGGCCATGGGAGGGGACGCAGGTGCTGGGAGGGATCTGCCTTCTCCTGACTCACCATTTCAGCCACTGCCAGGACTTTTGGAAGCACTTCCCAATGGGGCGGAGGAGCAGCAGAACCTTTGCCCCACAGTGCTTCTTGAAGATGTCCCAGCAGATGAAGAAAGCAACCACAGCAGTCATGACCACCAAGGCAAGAGCTCGCTGGAAGTTGAGGTAACAGGCCGCAATGAAGTAGCACAGGTAGGCTGGAGAAGGCACATTGGGGGTCAGAAACATCAGGGCTGTAGGATCACAGGTTCATAACTAAATGAGGCCAACCATGAGGTTCATTTCCTCCAAATGTCCTTCCCTGGCCACCCTTGAGGATCCCATCTTTGTATGAGGAGACCTTAACAGCACCACCCCAGCAGGGAGCAGAAGGGGCACAGTAGAGAAAGGTCAGGGGGACAGTGGGGTGAAGATAGAACTGGACAGGAGTGGTGGGGTGAGGAGGGGGCAGTGAGGCTGCTGGGAGTGGATACAACCTCCACACACATGACCATGTTCAATACATGGAGTCTGGAGGCACAGCCAGCCAAAGGGATGGGGACGTGGAATCTCAGTGCCAGGAAATCCTCACCTACTCCAAGGAGCCCTAGGATGACTCTTCTCAACACCTTGGCATGAGCCTTGCAGAAATGTTTTGCCTTGGATGCTGGCTGCAGGGCCTTCCTGGGGAGAGTCACACGCCAGAGACATGAGAGACGTAGAAGATGGATGTGGAAGATCAGCCCAAGCCAAACCACCCCAGCTGCAGCCAACCCACTGGAGCCAGGCCATGACCATGGCTCCCACTGGCCACTTCCAGCAGCAGGAGGTGGTATGGGTGAGCCATGGTGACAAGCCCCAGCACCCCCACCATCACCTGTGGGGACAGAGACCTGCCACTGGCACCCTACAAGGCCCCATGGAGCCATCAGACATTGTCCCAGCTATGTGCTCAATACCACCCTACTCTGCTCCCAAATCAGGTTTGTCTCTGGCAGAGCTTGCACATCTGTGCAGATTATTCCACCTGCAGTAGGAGGAGAATCTCCCCTTCCCTTCTCTTCTCTCCTCCTGGCTCTCGCTACATGGACCACCACCATCCTCACAGTGTCTCTTCTCTCCCTGGAAAACATCATTAACTGGAGCACCCTGTACTCCATGGGAAGGGAAGGGAAGGGAAGGGAAGGGAAGGGAAGGGAAGGGGAAGGGGACTTACTTCAAAGCTGAAAGCTGGGTTATCTGTGCCCTTCTCAAGGCTGGCCAGGGTTAACTGATTTCCTTCCATCTCCAGAAGTTCCTTTGCTTCAGTGCATTAGGGAAACTGGGAGAGCCCGATGCTGGCTGGGGAGAGAAAGATGGGATCACCTCTGGGGAAGCTCAAATGTCCCACTTTGCTTTTGAGTTTTGGGTCTCTGAGAGGACAACACCCCTTGCAGTCAGTATTCAGACCAGGTCCTGCCCCAGCACATCAAAGGACCATCCTATGGGGTCCTCAAGTGATGGTGCTGGTGTGCTGAATTCTTTGTTCTCCTGTAACTTTGGAGAAGTCTTTACTCTTTCATGCTTCCAAGGAATTATAGGAGAGGACTATATGCAACAGGGAGTGCTGGTTCTCCTCATCCAAGTTGGTGACAGTGTCCACCACCCTCTGTGAGCCCCTTTGCAAGAGGGAGTTTTCAAAGTGTATCCTTCCTCATCAAAAGGTCTTGGTGCAACCAAGTAAAAGGAGGAAGAAGGTTCTTTCATGCTGAAAATTAACACAGTGAAGGAACGAGGGGTAGGAATGAGTGGTAGTTTGCATAGAGACTGGTCCTAAAGGAGAATCTTACTGGGAGAACTGGTCCAGCAAACCCAGAAGAACCAGTGTTATGCCAGGGCAGGAACCCTTGGAGCATCATCCCATTTGGACACCCTCCTAGTTCCTCTACCTGGAGAAGGATGAGGGAAGAGCAGAGAGTCGCAGGAAAGGCAGTGATCAACTTAAGCACTTCTGTGTGAGGACAGAGGCAGTAAGAGGTGGTCTTTGTTTTGAGGAGGGTTGTAGAGGTCTCTCTGGAGAAGGAGGAGATTACAGGGTCTTCACTGGTTTCTCGCAGTGTCCATGGAAGGGAAAGACAGCCCCAAATGAAACTGGTGAAAGTGGGGAGTTTTGGAGAACAGCCCCCTCATCGTGGGACCTCATGGTGGCTGAAGGTGGTGTGGCCAGGGCTCCACAGGCTGACAGAGCCACCATGGGGAACCACTGGGGCATGCTAGCCCTATGTGTCCCTGGGTTCATGGCTCCTCAGCAGCAGGGCAGGACCTAGTGCCATGGGGGGAACCTCACACCCCGCTCTGGGGCCTCCAACATCTCTGGTGCTTGGTGCTCAGGGATGTCTCCCCAGGACCCTGGCAGAGATCAGGAGGGCCCCCCCCATCCCGAGTCCACCACCACTTGAAGGACACTCCCCAGGACCCGTCTGTTCTCAGTGACCCCTCCAGAACCTCACGGAGTTCCAGGACCACTCTGGGTTCCTGGCTGTGTCCCGGTCCCAGGCTCAGTGCCTCCTAGGACCCCCGGGCTGATGTCACCTCCTCGTCCCCCCACCAGCCCCAAAAACCTCTTGTTTTGGTGCAGCCTCGTTGGCTGCCGTCCCCTTAGGGGCAGGACCGCGTGGTCAGGCAGATAATGACGGAAGGAAGGGAGGGGTGCTCCCAGTGCCCCCAGTGTGTGCTCCCAGTGACCCCAGTGTACCCGGCGCCCCCGTGTCCTCTGTGTCCCCCGCAGCCTCTGGAGCACCGTGGCCACGGGACCCTCTGTCCTGTGTCCCTGCACCCCACGCCCTCACACCCCCGGTGGCCTCACCCCCGCGTCCTCGCACCCCCGGTGGCCTCGTGCCCTCCCTGTCCCCACGGCTCCCCCGCCCTGGCAGNGGGGCCGCCCCGGCTCCTCCCGGGGCTCACACCGGGCGCCCTGGAGGGCGTGCGGGGGAGCCCAGCGGCGTGGCCGTGCAGGGCACCGTGCCACCCAAAGAAACGTCAGCAGGGAGACTTTCCCCCAGGCAAAACGAGCCTTGAAGAAAGATACTGTAGAAATCAAGCTTTTACCCTACCCCAGGAAGTGCTTCCCAGAGAAATACGGAGTGGGGCACACGTGGCCTCCAAAAGTTCAGTGGCATGAAGTCATGTCACCTGGCCCCTGAGAAGGACGGGTGGGAGCCAACAAAAAACGTCCCCTTCCACCGTGTGTGCGAAACCACCTTTTCACCACCTCCTCACCGGACGGTGGGAATCGCATCCCTAGGTTTGTGCACCTCACTGGTACCTCCCGCTCTTTGTTTGCACAGGGAGCGGTGAAGTGATGTGGCTCCGAGTGTGCCAAACCGGGGTTGGCAGGAATCATTTCAGCCATCGGTGATTAATGACACCGCGAAGCACTCAGGGCACCCACGTGCTGGGCGCTGCCCATAAACAAACGCCCTTCGTGCCAGTTCCGCGCCCTCTCCCTGTGGATTTCCGCCAGTGCTGCCGCCGAGGCTGCCCAGGGCTGGGGAGGGCGAGGGCGCGGGGGCACAGAGCAGGGCGCGGGTGGCTGTCCCGGCGCGCGTCAGCGCC